>JALIZH010021106.1:0-34314 GCA_030522465.1 Rhipicephalus appendiculatus
AGCGTCTTGTTAGACAAATTATGTGTCCGCACGTCCTGTTTCCAAAAAAGGAGGGTGTTTAAATCGGTATTGTAATATACGCGGCCAGAATACTAGGATCGCCATATTTCGCGTGAGTGATGTGTCTTTTGGGCGAATGATGCCACTATCTTCCGGAATTAGCATTACCACCTAACCCTTGATGCCCCTGTGCGAGTTTATGTGCCATCTATTAGGCCGCAGTTACTTCTTTTTGATCAACCAATATGAACAATATGAACGATCACTGAGTGGTCTTACGCAAGAGGAAAAATACTTACGCGTGGTCGTCTTAGGTGATGGTAATATTTTTTATACAGACTGAATTTGAGAAATTTCGTGGCAAGGTTAGTCCATGTTTTTCTGCTTCTTCGGAAAGCAGAAAAAAAGTGGGATAAAAAAAGCTTCAGGATAAAGGATGCATGATGGCATCTTCACTGGTCCCATTGCGCCGCAAAGGTTGGTAGTGAAAGAGGGCGGCGCAGTTATTTTTTACAGAACATATACATACATAAACAGCGTATACAACACAACCAAAGTTTGTAATTTAAGAATATGACTGCAAAAGAATACTGAACTTCTCAGGCAAAAAATAAAAAAGAACAGTTGCAATGATGCCAACTTCGATAAATGATGTAGGCTTTTTTTCTGTTCGTTTATATTTACTAAGTATAGTTAAGAGCGAATGAAGTCTTTGAATGCCGCAATCCGTACGTGGTCTGTACGTAGGCTTTGTTTCACGCCCCAAGAAATAGCTTTCTGAAAGCCCTCCCACCATGCTCTGACTCCACTTCACATGATTATATTAATTGAACTTATGTTAAAAGAAATTACCTTCAGTTTCAGTAAGTTATCACAGTCTTATTTAGTGCAGCAATATGCAGCTGTAATAAAACAATCTGCGATCTCTGACTATTTAAAAGTTCTGCCTTCTGGCCAGCGAGAGCACATGCAGACGAAGTGAGAAATTATGAAATTCCATTGGAGTAAAGGGGACGTCCTTACGTTTTTCATGCAGCCAAATGGACCCGATGGTCAAGCCAAAGACAGAACCGTAAGTCACACGCTGAAGTAGCTTAAATTATATTGCTTCAAGATTCCAGTTTGTTTACTTGTTCCTAATAACCTGTTGCAGAATTGAATACTTCTTCGAGGGCACGGATGCGCAAGAGTGAGTATGCATCTAATCAAATCAAAGTGGCTTTTGAGGACGTAGCAGTGATGTGTTGTACGAGGGCAAAACGTCAGATATGCATGTAGCAAGTGGGCTTGTCCATGAAAATTCGTACACCCAGCGTTTTGTCGTTAAATTTGCCAATGAGAAATTATTTTCGATCGTCCACTCTAACAAAAAAGCGACACGATCAAATGTGACACTACCAAAGCATCAAACACTCTATTATTAGGATCAACGCATTCTTTGAAATCCTCCATGCGGGCTGCACATAGAACATAGTTCGTTGGTACATTTATGAAACCATATTGAATGACAGAATGCTGAACGGCTGGACTGTTCAATGAATAGAAATTTCACTCCATCTCTTGTTACTCTTGATGTTGGATGCCGGAGGCATTCGCCGTGAAGGAAATGTCAAGTCAAGAAAGATTCTGATAGATGCTGATCCAAACATCTTATTTTAGTGTTGTTTGCAATACGCCTTGGCCGAGGAGTTACAGCGCCTAACAATACTGGCAATATGTTGTGGTCCCTATACTAGACTGAACTTTCAAGGTGATATTATAAAGTGAATTTTAATGATCTGGAAATGCAAGGTTCAGCAGCTATCCGTGGCGCCAAGCAAGCTGCTGCTGATGCCGGCGTCGCGGTGCTGGCACACTCAGCTTCTTCTTGGTCGTGTTGGTCTGTTCGAGATCACAGTGAGAATGAAGTTCTTGAGTTAACGGTATGGACTCCTGCCTATTCAGTCTTGAACTGCCATTGCTGTTTAGAAGCTTTAAGTGAACCTCTTGATAACTTGTGGTGGTATGGCGGGCGCCTGTAGGTATTTTCGCTGATACGGGGCTGTGGAAAATTCAGAAACCTAGACATGCGATGCACGAGCCTCGGCCTGTATCTCTCTGTTCTTGTGTTTTTCGTAAAACTCGGCGGTTTCTTTCATTTTTTCTTGCTTTTATGAAGCTTTCCTACGTATCACACACGCTGACGCCTTTTAGTGACTGCTCGATGTCGTGGTGTGCTGCTTTGGCTTTGACACCATTCGTTTTGAATGTCGCTTCTGGTCACACCTTGCAACCGCGAAGTTTATTTGTTTTTGCGAAGTTTATTTGCGAAGTGTATTTTCGGGAATATTTTTAAGTATGATGGGCTGACGCTTCGGTGCATGCACGGAGCTCGATATCGCACTTGTTCGCTTGCTTCGTGAGATGTCGGGCATTCCCCGCTGTGCTAGTGGATGCAGGATGATCGTACAATGCAATTCTGCGCCGTCGGTGTTACTGTATGTAGCCCTCGAGGAATAGCGTCATTGTCGCGTAATTCTTCTGTTCTGTCCCAATTTTCACAGTGGGTTGTAACAACCCTCAAGTCGCCAATCAGTCGCCAATCTTGTAAACTTCATTGTATTTTATATGCGATTATGTTACTTTCAGCGCCAAATTTTAAGTTTTATTATGCTGTTGTAGAAGCCTCCTTTTACTGTCATATTAGTTTGAGTTTACAGTACGATAGGCACTGTGATATTTATTTGCATGTTTAGATAACTTCTCTCACTTCGTGCTCACGTTATATTTGGCTGCGAGTGGAATCACTCACCAGGGGATAACTTACATGTAAAAGAAGCACTCTGCACATCTTGAGTGTTCCAGAAATGTGTTAATTTTGCACTTGTTTTTTGGTGATTGACTCTGCAATACACTTTAAAATGCGGTGCTTTATGTTTATGTATGTCGCGACTTCAAAGCAGAGGTAATAACGTACAGACCGAAAGTACCGCAGCAAGTCGCCCTCTTTAATGCCACGCGCTGAAGACTTAGTTTTCTTTATCCTTTGTACCTTCAGTACAGAGCATATGGGCATTTGTGTTGTCGTCTTTCTCGAAGCATGCACGCCATAATATCAAGTGCATGAACATTTAACGCAGAAATTTGGGCTAGTTGGTTTTGACTTAAATACGTAATATAGCGGAACAAAACAAGGACAGAGGAAGATGCACACAGGACGACCGCTAGACTTCAAGTATAACGGTCGTCCTGTGTGCATCTTTCTCTGTCCTTGTTTTGTTCCGCTATATTATGTATTTAATGGCATGAACATGTTTGTACCGAAGCGTGAAAAAGTGCTACTTCTCCGAACGATGGTTTCTCTGACGAAAATGAAAACCTTACCTGCTTCGAAAGCATACCGTTCTGTTCCCAAACTGCTCTGTTTTCCTGTTTCAAAGCACAAACATCCATTTACATCAGCGCATTCCTCCTGTTTATGTAGTCTACCAGATATCTGAGAGTGGCATGTCAATAAAAAAAATCTGATAAAGCAATTTTTAAAAAAAAGAAGCTAAACTAGGAGGCCCGACCTAGGACGTAGTGTGGGCAGTGGTGCAGTCGTGTTTATTAACGCGAAAGCCTGTAATGTTTCATGCTCACGTCCGTCCGTCCATCCGTCCGTCCGTCCATCCGTCCGTCCTTCCCTCCGTCCGAGCCCAGGCACAGTGCCAGGTGGCCGCCGGGGCGCGCAAACGGACGCCGGTCTTGTCGGACTCTACAGCTCTCGCGCTTTGCTTGCGTAGCGTCGCTGTGCCCAGCGTTTCCAATCATGCAAGGAGGGAGACGCACACATCGCGTTCCATTCTGACCGACCCCGTCTCAATGGACCCAGGCGTTCGCGGAACACACTTTGGAATTTACAAAGTGTCCGTCAATTTAAGCGCTGGAATGCGGATGGCGTCTGCACGATGCGCAAAGCGCGAGAATACGAACACATTCGAACGGAGGCAGATTAGTCTCGCGTCTCGCGGTGATTGCGGTAAAAAATTAAAAAAAAAAAGAAAACACGCACACATTACGTTTGTGTGCCATCCCACTGAGCGTGTAAAAGAAAAAGACATGGCATGACATGGTAATCACTCTAGAGTGATTAAAGTACACAATCTTTATAAATATCGCCTTAGTGTCCTCTTTAAATCGGAAATAAGAAAGAATATAAATAACCTCGGGAAATCAGCAGAACTCAAGAATAAATCAGTGGGCTAGCCAACAAGACATGGTGAAGAATGGATCGTGCCGACACCTCGACTTAACCTTGGAAAAGAACGCCTTCGTTATACTCTTCCGTCTCTGCTGAATAGTTACGCTCTTACTGATTTCGATTTGTTCACCTGTACTCGCAAAGAACTCCACTCTAAGTATTTAAATAACGTGGTTTCAGTTTAAGTTTGCTTATATGTACATAGTGTTGATTCGCGTATTCTCTGGTGATCCTTGTATAATTCTGTTATTATGTTTTGATTTGTATAATTTCTACAACTGCCTCCCTGCTGTACTTTAGGTTTGTAGGCTCGTCAAGCTGCCTTTAGGCAGCTTTTACCTACAACCCCTCCATCTGTGTTTGTAAGATGGGAAATAAATTGAATTGAATTGAATAGTCAGTCGAATGGCCACAAGCTTTCGCCGAACACACTTTGGAATGTACAAAGTGTCCTTCAATTTTTTTTTCGACTATATTGGCTTTGACATTTTTTCTGCACCGTACTCGTCAACTCTGTTTTTGTTTCCTTTTACACATACATTTTTACATCGCTTGCGACTCGCCACGATGCTCTGGAGGTGTGAAGGGACCGTTTTTCACCAACAGGACTGATAGATACTTCCGGTTTCAAAGTCGCCATAGGAGACCTTATGTTCAGAAATTCTTTCTGAGCGAGGGCTACACAGTAGTCACACAGGAAGGGAGCTGGACGATCGGACTCCCCATAGTATTACCCCATCTTCCTTCACCTCATTATCCAAGTCCAACTGACGCTTTGGGGCATTCTTAAAGGCAAAAAACAGTTTTCATAGGTCAGTTTTGTTCCGCTGTGAACGGAGTACGAGGACTATCGACGATGCCTCTCTGCTGTTCCCGTTGCTTTTTTTTTAAATTACTGCATATATTTTCCATTACAGGGTGACAATTGACGCAGGGACTTCTCAAGATGGTGACCCAAACCTCGCGGTTGAGACGTAAGTGACTTTACGGGACGCCGAACACTCTGACGACGCCTCACGTCGAATCGTTCTCTGTGCTGAAAGGCCAGGCATTGCAGCCCTGGCGAAAGTATCCCTGTCTGTGAAAAAGAAAGCAAATTTTCTTGTCTAATGAGTACTTTGGGTTTACGTAAACAGTCATTGTTTTTATTACTTTATTATTACATTTTCACTGGCCAGAGCTTCTTCTCTCAAACTTCCCATTATGCTTGCATATGATGCACTGTACTAAGGATAAGGTTGCTAGTTGGTCACTCTTGCATTTGGAACGAGTCAGTCATATTGGTACTGAGAGATAACATTCGCGATGACTTTTTGTGGTTTCGCTTGTCCTCTGTCAAGTATTTGCAAAGCTCAGTACCACTATGAACGACTAAGGGAGACTTTTTCTCCCTTTTTTTCATCTGCAGCCCCACGATGTGATGTAGGTGCACACTAATATTTCTGCTACGCCGATGATCGGTCTTATGTGCTGACGAGAGCCTTCAAATGCTCTGGCATATATGTTTAAGTACAAGTATACCCATCAAACGATAACTTTATATTTCTTCTACTTGGAGTCTGTGGCATGCAACCATAAATGTTATCAGTCATCATGAACCCTTTCATGTTTTCTGAAGGACACAGAATTCTCCACACAGTCTCCAAATACTGCATTGTTTTAACTAGCTTATTACATTCTATGACCGCAAGCTTGCTAATTTCATCACATCATTTCATTATATGCCGTTTCATAACCGCGTTTTATCTCTTGATACGTTCTCTGTCAATCTTGATACGTTCTCTGTCAACTGTTACCTGTCCCGTATTCATTTTTTTCTAACCAAGTGAATGACTCTTTGGCGCTTGTTCTGGTTGCAGGACAACTATCGGAATGACAGTAGAGAACAGCCATGACGCAGACACTGTTGAATTGCATCGGAATGATGTTATGTCTTCACCAGAAATCGGAGGCGCATCAAGTCGGTGAGCGAGCTATAATAACGCACAAAGAAATATTCGCATCACGCTAAAGCATGCTGTTATTTCGATTACTTGATTTAGCAACTACACACATTACCTGACATTGTTCATAGTGTTTTGAGCTTTTAATGCCATGCACCCGGTCTTTCGTAATATTACGGCGGTAATATGGCGAAACTGGCAGCAAGTTGCGATGAGAATATACTAACCAAGTTGACCAAATGTAGAATGACATACTATTTTTCAAAAGAACCTAATAAACCGGCTCGGCTAAAGCACGCTTGGGTAAATATAGACGACAAAGGCAAAATTCTATCGAAGTACAGATTGTTGAGGTGCAGATGCCCATTTTGCGTTCCCGGATATTCAAGGATAAATATTCAGTTTACTCGAATGACGCCTTAGGCGCGACTAATATCTTCTTTCGTGACTAATCATTCAAGCTTACATGAAATTGGGCAAGTGACATTATTGATTCCCCTGCTAGCCAATAAGTTGTTGGTCAAAGTGCCCCTTCTGTACTCCGATAAAAAAGTGGAGCCACTCATTTCAGCGGTAATCTATGAGGAGAGAAGACTTGACTGTGCCGGGGATAGCGACAGTTGTTGTAACAATATCTGGTATCTTACCTACCAAAACGACGATATGATTATGAGGCTAGCCGTAGTGGAGGGCTCCGGAGGTTCGCCCCTCTGGTGTTCTTTAATGTGCACTGACATAGCACAGTACACGGGCCCTATACCATATCGCCTCTATCGAAATGTGACCACCGCGGCCGGGATCTAACCCTCGACTTTCGGGTCAGAAGCCGATAACCATAGCCACTGTTCCATCGTAGCGGACAGCGACAGTTGTAGAAATAGGGATAATTAAAATAAAAAAGTTGGAAAATATGGTTCAAAAGAAGTTTTCGTTTTCATTGCTTGTAGCGTTCTCCTGAAAAAAAAAGTGCAATGGCTATGAAGTCGCTTTGTCATTTTCAGACAAGGGCTAAAGCTCTTAACTCTTTAGCGCAAGCCACCTGGAAACGTCACCATGTGGAACATAAAGATATCACACTACTACTTTTGTTAAAGTGGTCGGAGCACCAACAAACCTAGATGCAATAGGCATCTGCTGGAATCGACGAGTTGAATTTGACAACGCGGGATTGATTCCCGTCCCAGCAGGAGCAGCGGCACTTTGATGGGGGGTGAAACGAAAGAACACCCATGTACTTCAACTCAGATGCATTTAGGGAACACAATAGGTCAGACTTAATCTCCGTTCCCAGTCTATTTCTTGCCGAATAATCAGATTGTTGTTCTGACACGTAAAACACCGGAATTTTAACAGCGAAGCTGTTTATGCTAGCCCTAATTGGTGTGTGCGGCGTATCAGAAAACTATGATCATCATAATAAACGGGTATGTGCCACAGACTTTGGGTAAATCTCACTACTCAACACCGGTTCACTAAAAATGAAGAAGGTCATAGTTGGCCCAACAAATGGCTGCGAAGCGACGGCGGCGGGCCGACGACCCCGAGTACGTACAACGAGAGAATACTAGGAAACGGGAAAGGCAATGGAGGTTGGCGAGAAGACCCCGAAGCGATGGGAGGCCAACGCCAACGACGACGTGCCCGTAGATATATGAGAGGTGCGAGCGGTTGCTTTCAGCACAAGTTTCTTTCTCTGGAGTTTGGACATCCGTGTCGTGTCGGTGACTGTCTGTGGTTTAACTCGAAGGTTTTTGCGCTGAGAATCAATGTAGAAACAACCTAGCATCACCTAGGTTAAGCGTATAACGACCTAGAAACAACCTACAAACAACCTGCATCACCTAGCTAAGGCCTAGAAATAACCTAGAAGCAACCAGATTAGTCTTCAGAATCCTCCATTCTCGTTGTTTCAAGCCTTGCGCGGCTTAGTGCAAGCTTCGCCAATTTTTCATTTGTTTCTTTTTTTTTAATTTTACAATCTGAGCTTCAGAACCGGTCACAGTTAGTATGTACGTTGCGCCATGGTAGTTCATCCTAAGAAGACCGTCGGAAATGCTATGGCGTTTATTCAACTGTATGCACAAGACCACCTACGCCTGCAAAAGAATAAGTTCGGTGGTTTTCTTATTAGTGGCATTAAATGGCAGTGAGGTGCCTGAAAATTTTAAGACATTCTCAAATTCAAAGCTGCATAGATTTGGTTTATATGTCTCTTCGACTTGCTGTTGCGGGTAACCAGCTCTAATCCCCTTTCCAGGAGGCAGCAGCGACGTGACATAGATTTTGATGACGACGACAGTACGTTGCGTGCTGAAGAGGCATCGTTGAAAAAAAGCCTGGACACCTGCATGAGGCATTTGGTGGCCATGAATCCGGCGTCCTCAACAACGCCGCTGCGACAGGATACCTCTCGCGACGAGTGCCATGACCACGGGCTGTCGATCGCGGCAAGGTTGCGTCGATTGGACGACGTAGCGTTGCCGCAGGTATTGCACCGCATCAGCGCCATCCTGCTGGAATTCGGTGTGTGACGAGAGAAAAGCTGACTGATAAGTGAAGTGATCGTTCCAGTGTTGGTGCTCATGTGCGTTTTGTGCTGCTAAAGGGACAGAATAAACAATCTGAGTGCTACTGCATTATTGCGTCAGCATCGCAAGCTGCGTAAAACTGTGGCGGATGTCCCATTGTGACGTCCAAGGAACTTGCTATCGTTCGTTAGTGCTCTTCTTGGAGCGATGATGTGGAGAAGACGTGTGTTTCTCGGCTCTAGACCTGCGCTATTGACAGATATATTGATATTTTGTTCGTGTCTGGCACTGCCGAATCATTGGTGGATGTGTGCGGTGACTATCTGTGGTGTGGCTTAAGCTTCTTCAAGGCGAAAGCTTCTACAGAAGCACTCAGAAGTAGTGATAGAAAATAAATCTATACTCCTTCTCAGAAGTACCTTGCAGCACTGTGGAAGCTGCAGGGCTTCTTAGCCAATAGGAAAGGCGAAAGCCTCCTCGAGACGTGTTCATCCGCGTCGCGTCGTCTGCTCGTCGTCTCTTTGGCGTCGGCTCGCTTACCTTGTCTCCCTCCAATTAATACAAAACGCAAAAACCTCTGTGGGAAAGCCACCTCGTTGTTTCTTTGTGTTCAGAAACCCACTTGTGCAGGGCGTGTTCGCTCGCGTTTGTGAGGAACGCGGTTCTTTTCATAACAGCGTTCATACTGGCGTTTTCACCGAGTTCTTTTTTGCCAGCGCGGTCGGCGCCCTTTCAGCAGTTATCGCGTACCATTCTTGAGGGGAAGAGCAAATGATTGGCACAGAAAACAATATAGACATTCAGGGTGTTTCGCATCGTCAACGCATCACCGACGCTAATGTTGTGGCGACATCTGCTCGGTTAACATCAAACCACTTTTACGGCTTGGCATCGCATTAGTAGTCCTAGCAGCACCAAAACAAACGAGCGATATAAATAATAGCGAAAGAGGATACCTGATGCTTTGCCCTCAGCGTTAGATTAGACTAAGCCATTACAGATTATGCCACTTATTTCTTGCTGTTCGGGCAGAGAGCCAGTAAAAAGCACGAATTCGGATGGAAGCGGGTGGTCTGGAGTGTATGGGGGGCTGCCATGTTGCTGTACGTCACCGAGGTTAGGGTGGTTATTACGGCTACCAGCCGGTAATCTCTTCATCATTTCAGAAATTTCGAAGTGCATGCGTGAAGGGCCTAACGTACCACGTAGCGCCGTAACGCGTCATGCGAGAAGCACAGCTAAAGCACCAGCACCTCGTTGATAATCACAGTTAAGCCCGGGACTATATTATGTGCTGCGCAAGGACACTGCCTGTTTACTCCTCGTAGCTTCGGCAGTGCTGCAAGGTAATTGTGAGATGGAGTATAGCTTACACCGTTCCTTACGTAGAGGCTCTACTTTTGGGTGACATCGCGACAAAACTTACTGAGTTTGGTGAATTTGATGTCATCTGTTCTATTCTATTTCCAAAGTTCTTGTGGTGTCTTTTAATTAGCATTACACCTTTGTTGCTGTCTTTGGCATGTCAGGTGAATAACCGGTAGACTTAGCACTGCGTCATCGCAGTGGCGCCTCGGAGCACGTCTCAGAATTCGCAGGGAACATGTGATTTTGTGCCTGAAGCGCGTTTTACGACAGCCTGTTTGCTGCGATTGTTTTTAATAAAAAACTGCCCCAAATATGTTCTACGGAAAATAAACGCTTGTGAATCTGATAATAGAGAGTTTCAGCATGTCCCGTATTCCGGCATACACAATGGTTTTTGCTTACACGCTGTTCGAACCCTCGTACCCATCATCCGAAGGCGAGCGTCGTAGCCACTCGGCTATCCAGACACGCTACTTACACACTGTTATTGGTCGCTGGTAATAATGCCTTGTGAGGCTTCATGTAGGCACTATTTCATATTAGATGCGAAGCATCTTATGCTCGGGGCTCTGTCCGTCCCTCCCGCGTCCCCCGTCCCGCGTCCCGCGTCTCCCGTCCCGCGTCCCGTGTCCCGCGTCCCGCGTCCGGCCACTTTCATGAAGTAGGGAAGCACCCATTATGCGAACCAGAACACTGTAGTAATATGAAGGCCGTCAACCCTACTACAATCATCAGAGTCATGGCCGAGAGCACAGGGAGGCTGCTTAGTAATAGCTAGGCAGGTGGTGTCTGTCGCCCAGGTTGACCCCATTCCTTGAGTCATGGCCGAGAGCACAGAGAGGCTGCTTAGCAATGGCTAGGCAGGTGGTGTCTGTCGAAGAGGTTGACCCCATTCCTTGATCTTGCTTGCATGTGTTTGGAGGGGGCTTAGTCCGTCCCTCCTTCCCGCGTCCCACAGCGCATGCGCGTCCCCTCCCCCCTCTCTCTCCTACGCTCCCCCCCCTTTCTCTCCGCTAGGAATCATCTACTCAACGGAGCGGCGCCAGCGTCCCACAGCACATGCGCGTCCTCTCCCCCTCTCTCCTTCAGGAATCCTCTACTCTACGGAGAGGCTCCGGCGTCCCACATCCCCACAGCGCATGCGCGTCCTTTCCCCCCTCTCTCCTCTAGGAATCCTCTACTCTACGGAGCGGCTCCCGCGTCCCACACCCCCCACAGCGCATGCACATCCCCTTCTCCTCTCCTACGGTCCCCCCCCCCCGTCCTTTCCTCTAGGAATCCTGTACGGAGCGGCGCGCACGACAGCTGGTCTGACAGCTGCATACTCCGCTGGGGGGCGCCACGGTATTTCCGCGGTATGAAAATGACGGAGCGCGCGCGCCTCATTCTCTCTCCTGTGCAGCGCCGCGATGAGCGCCCGGACCGCTGCCGTGAAATGAGAGCGGGGATGTTGCTCCCGCTCAAGCTAATTATCTCCCCGCGGCTTCGCATCCACACATGGTTCCCTTTAGCGGGAGATGGGGAATTTTTTCTTTATACTCTTTAGTGCACCACGGCTGTTATGGTAAAAAACACATTAAAATAACGCTCGTGCTATACATTTATATGAACAGCGAAGGTGAAATTAATTTGTTATTGTAATGAGACCTGCCTGAATGTCTAAATTCTGCTTCACCGACACAGACACTCACATGCAGCTCAAGAAATCCGGTAATCCACAAAAGGTAAGAGTTTGGGGTCAAACATAAAGCCTGATGATTCATGAATAACGGAACGCAGCAGCGCTGGCTTATTGTATAGTCCCGATGGAAAATTGTCTTATTAGTGGCATGCATGATTTTACGTTTGCTGGAGTGCCGCAGTAGTGAGACAACATGTTCTACAGGCGATGTCTGCGGCTGGTACACGTGACAACAGCCGGAGTCAACGGTAACAGAAATAAACACGTAGCATGCGTGTTTATTACTTTATTAAAAGGGATTGTTGATCGCTCTTTCATAGGACTATTTCATAATACGAAAGCAAAACGTGTTTTCATAGGAGTAGTTACACCTATGTTGGACATTGATATACATTGCCGTTGGTATATTGCATTGGGCTATTGCTTGTAAATCGCTTGTAGTTTGGCTTTGCGTTTACCGGGCGCAAGTTCGCCCAAATCAAAAATTTCTTTTGAACCTGCCGACTGCTGCCTTCTTCGACGTCAGGACCGCGGGACAATATCACTGAATTCGTATTTATCTTGGATATTAGCGCCATAACCTAGGCACAAACGTGGACGCGCATAGCACGGCGTGCTAACACAATGTGCTTTGTGTTCTGTGCGTCCACATTCGTCCCTAAGCTAATGTATAACCAACTGGACTGATGGTAATCATTCGATGAAAGCAAAAGAGACAAAGAAGATGACGAGAATGATGCGCTCGTGGTAGATGAATTCAGAGGCGAGGGACCCTCGCTGAAGCCTCCTGTCATTTGTTGAAGTTGATTGTACACTTCAGGCATTATAGTAAAAAATAGCTGATATAGCAGCAAGCACATGACTGGGTTGATTGGCGGAACATAGGAGAGGCCTTTGCCCTGCAGTGGGTGTAGTCAGGCTGATGATGATGATTATATTGCACTTGCGTCATACTTTATCATAATATAAATTCCCCGAGGGGCGCTGCGGTGGCGCAGTTGTTAATAGCGCTCGAATTCTAACCCGAAAGACGCGGGTTTGATCCCGGCTGCGGTGGTCGCATTTCAATGAAGGCGAAGCGCAGCAGGCCTCTGTAAGGTACCATTTCAGTGCTCGTTAGACAAGCCAAGAAAGTCGAAATAATCCGACCTCCACTACGGCGTCTCCCATAACCTTTGTCGCTTCGGGACGTTAAACTCCACGAGCTAAAAGAAACAGTCTCAAGAAACTGTTCACTGGACTGTTGTGATTGGGAACTGGAGTATTCTACAGCGAAACTGTCTATGGTGAGGACGTAGAAAAAATTTGTCCGAGATATTGACGAAAACACGCAGTTGGACTCACGCTTGTGTTGCCGCTGGTGCTCTAGAATGGCACGTACCGTAGGCATGCCATCTCTCGTAGGCGGCGCGAAACCCACGCCACTTCATTCACGCGCGCGGGATTCGCGCCGCCTTGAAGAGATGGCATGACCACGCCGCGCGCCCGTATAAGGCACCAGCGGCAACAAAAACGTGAATACAATCGACGCCACCGGGCTAAAATGACTAACGAAGATCGTGCCAACGACGGTAAGCGCAAACGCATTGGCCGCCAGGATCCTTAGTGTTCAGAAGCCAAAAATTCCCGACCGCGCTTTCCTGGAGCCTTCTGGAGATACCAACGGCAGTGGGTCGGGAATCCGTTTAGTTTCCCGTACGGAGTGTGTGACCGTCTCAGGTTTGCCGGACACCTTTTTCACTATCTCGGGTGTGCGTGACCAACTGAAGCGTGACTGCGCTGCGGGGACGATCAGTCAGTGTGATTGGACTGCGCCGAGCAAGTGCCAGGGCACGGGGCGTGTCGTGACTCGTTGCATGAGAGAGCTGTGATCCGATTAACCACCACTAACGGCTACGTTTTACCCCCTTGACCCCCCCCCCCCCCCTTTCTCCCCAAACCCGCCGTAAAGGAGCAACTCCCCCCCAAAATAAATGTCGTTGAGGAAAGGCTGGTCTCACCTAGCTATCCGCTCACGTGCATACTTCGCTGGACCCACGGCAGTAGCCAGTATGATATAGGGGCAAATGATGACGCTGTCCAGGGAAATGAATAAATCCAGGGAGTACGAAAGAAGGGGCATGTCCGAGGGGCTCGTTTTTCTGTATTAAGCACAACTAAGGAAGCCCACAGAAAATTAAGCCAAGGAAAGCACACTGGATATTATTTGGGGTTTTGTAACTGTGGATTAATGATTCTCACATAAATAAATGGAGATAATGTGGATTGAAAATCACCTCTTCCGTTGGTGGGATGCGAACCCACAACTTTCGAGGTACGCGTCCGATGCTCCACCATTTGATCTACGACAGAGGGCGCTCCCTGATCCACTTTCTTGTGGCGTACTTATGTGTGCTTAATAACTGGAAGTGCTAGCGACCCAGGTGGCGCATGTGCACCACTCTTGTTTCTTTGTCAGATGACGTCACAGGGCACATGATCTTCGCACGAGGTGGCGGCTGAGCAATAAACCCTCGCATGCTAGCCAATGCATCACATCTGCCGGGACGAAGGCCTGGCTATGAAAGTACGGAAAGAAGGAGAATTCAACGAGGAGCTCGTTTTTTTGCACTATCTATTGGACCCCACCTGCAGTGGAACGGGTGATTTTTCGTCCACTTCATTTTCTTTTTTTAATTTATGTGCCAATCATCTCAATCTCACTGCAGATAACAAACCGCAAGTAATATCTCATATGCTTTCCTTGGTTTAATTGTCTGTCACTTTCATTTGTTAAGAACCAGAGAGAAAATTCTAAATATAATAAAAACAAAAACGACTTCACTAATCTTTCGTGTTCACGTAGTGGAAGGGTTTTGAATATTTTTTTTTCGATTAATGTTCAATGAAGTGACAGTTTTTTCAGTTACACAAGTGTTCAGCACCATCACGTCGATGATTGCCTGTTCCCCATTGATACATAGGTTGTTCGATCAAATAAATCATCCGCATGCAGATTACATTTAAGGAGAATAAATCTGCCTCTGCATAAACGTTAGCGCACTTGCTTTGCTTGCAGGATCGATTTGAAATAATGGTAGACTCGGAAAATATCGCGTGCTTGCGATTGCCACCTCGGATCAGCTAGTAACACTATAGTGATGCCGGTTGCAGATCGTAGATAACTTTTTTGTAGACAATTTATTTTACGGCTCATCAAACACTGGGGCTCGAGAGAAAATCGTGCGTTTTCTGGATTTCAAACTGCCCATTTTTCCCCCAAAAGAGAGGGAAAAATAAGGGTGCGCCGACCTTAGCGCGAGCTCAAGCGGAAGGACGGAAAGGGTGAGCAAGCAACCCGTCTATTCTTCCCCTTGTATCCCTATTTCGGTGACACGAGCCGGCCACGTACATTTTTTACTTGTGTCGTGGTTCTTCTTGCTTCTAGAGCGGCTGACAGGAATGATGGCACCATGTAAGCTCCGTTCACGCGTCGCGACTAAAGCAGCGTGCCACATGGTCACGTGATGGAGGGGGTTACTGACGCCGTCACTCACGGGTCCACACCTCGCATGGCGTCACTGCTAACGGAAGCCGGATACGCAGAAAAGTGCTCCATAGTGAGGACTTAGGAAAAACGGGATATAGAAAGCACACAAACACAAAGAAATGTGCGCAAAATAAACAGCAATTGCAATTTTCGCGCGCTTCTGAAATTCGCTCGTTTCACCCCAAAATCAGAACCCGTCCCGGCCTGTATCTAGATTAAGGAGGGGCTTGCGGGCTTGCTTTGCGGGGCTCTCTTCGCGGCGTGCGTCGATAACGGCGCGGCAGCGAAATCAACGCCAGCACTGGAGCGCGAAAACGCCGCGGAACGTTTGCTTCCGCATCCATGCAGTGCCTGCTGCCGCGCCCATACAGGCGCGTGGGATGATGATCGCGGCCTCCGCGGGTCGGCTTCTCCAGCATCCGTGGGTGCGCGAATGAGCTGGCGGCGCTGATCTGCCTGCATAACGCGCGAACGCGCATCGCGAATGGGCAGTGAGGAGCGCGGGTTAGGGGGTGTGGACACGCACACAATCACGGAAGTTCACCGAGCAAACTTTGAAAAGGGCAAAGCGAACTACCCTGCTTGGCGTGAAAGTAAAGTAACGGTGGAAGGACATAATATTCGCCGTGTTCTTTCTTTCTTCGTTTCTTTTTTTTCTTTTTTTGTTTTTGCCTTTTCACTAGCCGGCTGCCAGGGCGCAAATGAAGCTTACGAAAGGGTGGGTTAGTAGAGCCTCCTTTGGTTGATCTTCGCGCTCGTCAAGCTGGAATGCAGGATGACTTAATCTGCGCATTTTTTCAACGTTTAAACTTGAACCCTGTCACACCCACTCGGAAATATTAGTGTGTGCTGTTATGAGCTCGCAACGGCAGCCGATTTTGGTGGCGTTGTTGTCCGCTGTGGCCGGTGTCCGTCGCAGGGTTCCAGCCGCAATCGAACCCGGGACATTCTGCGTGGCAGTCACGTATTCCACCACATTGCCACAGCAGTGCTTGAAACGTCTTCGGAGAGCGACACCCTAACGAAATGACTTACGCTATAGAGTTGGTGTTTGGAGAAATATGCTGCTAATTGTGATCCTGGGCAAATAATAAAAGACCTCGACTGACCAATGTCAAATTGTGCTTACCAAGTAAAAGCTTTACGAATTCGTGGGCGAAGCTGATTCTGGAAATAGTGTGATACCGCGCCAACCCACGGCTTCGGCCTGCTTTAAAGCCGAAGCCGTGGGTTGACGCGTTATCACACTATTTCCAGAATCAGCCCAAACCTTTTTGTGCAAGGGGTGACTAGACCTTCTCGCGAAATAATGGTATTTATAAATATGTTTGGAGCTCCCTATGCACTGCGATTGTATTACACTATCCAAAGGAATGTCATTAGAATAGCAAAAAGGTGCGCTGGTAGGAGTTTCTAGGTACACTCATGACTTTGCACTATAATGCCGGCCCTAATGATCATAAGGCCCAGCGCATAGGGACCAGTTCACCATTATCTGTACACCACCTATGAAGCTCCTTCTATTGGTGAAACTTTGTTTCTGTGTTGCTCGAAGTGGTACCCGAATGCTGAGGGCCGAATTGGAATGAAATCAACCAGGTCGACGGTATCGCACCAAGAGATAACACTAGTGACGGGTGCACGCACCAGTAAATATAGAAGTTCCTAATTGATGTTACAGTGAAATAAAATGAAAGGAAATAGTAGGAGCAAGTTAAAGCCTTTACACGGCCGCTGCACCAGCGAATCGTGCGCGCAGCCGTGTCGTGTAGTTTTTGGAGTAAACGCGTTCACCACGCGTAAGGCCTGAGCCCCCGAAGAAAAGAAACGCGCAGGCAAGCCCGGCAGCTCTCCGGGCAGGAGATGCTCTGCTGAGAATCTCGTATGTACGCGTAATGCGCGGAAGCCCCGCAGTACATGCATCGGTGTTTTCTCGCGGGTGCTGCGCACGAAGCTCAGCTTAATATACCGAGCAGCGTTTTCCCGCTCCCGCTGCTTTTTCTGAGCAAGAGGGCGTTAAAGCCGATGGCGAAAAAAAAAAATACGCGCGATGGAACGCACCCTTTTCCCAACGTCGGCAGAAAATTTCAGAGATAGAACGAAAGTAGCAATAACGTGGAGGCGAGGTAAAGAAGAAAAGGAAAAGCACGAAGGCTGGAGAAAGAGCCGTCCGTAAACAAGGGAGAATAAACACACCGTTAAGGAACGGGGCTCTTCGGTACGAAGAAGGAAGCACTGAAGCAGGCGTCGGGGCAACAAAGTTTCCTCGCGCGTGCCGATAGCGAAAGAGAAAGCGAAGAGGCCTGGTTGTGTAACGGGCGCCGTTTCTTGCTAGGGACAAAAGAGGAAAGATTAGGCGACTCCATTTTGTTGCCCAGGAGACGGAGCTTCGGCGTGGCGGACGCGCGCGCGATGCCGCTAGAGGAGACAACGAAGCTTTCTGCCTGACTGCCTGCTTGTTTGCGAGGAGCCGAAAGAAGGGCGGAAACACCGCGCGGGCGTTCGCAACAGCCTACGCCTCGCCGTTGAAGGAGAAAATTTTCTAAAATTTTGTTGGTGGGACTTGGTGGGAGCGCTACCGTCGCCCGAGTTTGCTGTGATGTGGAGTTTAGTTCATTAAGGCGGCGTAATCGGTTGGCCCGGAGCGCTGCGCACCGACGCGCGATGACTAAATTAGGAGCACGTAAGCGCCTGAATGCGCTTTTTTTTTTTTTGTCTTTCCTCGATGCCTTCCCTGACAAGCTTTTCCTTTGAATGGCATGCGACGCATCGACAGGCGGGTACGCCTGATGTCGCCCATTCACTCTTCCTCCTGTTCTTTGCATTTTTTTTTGTAGAGCATTTAGCGAAAAGTTTGGCCGTCGCTTTTAATTTGGGTCATGCTTCTGCTTAGCGTGAGATGGGCTTGATGTGTGGGCGATGCTACATTACGCAGTGCGCGCATGAGCGGCAAGGTGTCATTTAGAATCCTTTTAGAAAGGTTTATCTCATCAGACAGAACTCTGCTGACCGACCGAAGTGAGCGATTTATTTTTATTATTTACGCGATGCTACTAGCGCCTTTGCACGCGGGTGATTGGTGTGAGGAAGGAGGGGGGATGTACACAAATTAGGCGGATTTGTGTGCCATGACATGAATAACAAAGTAAATAAAATAATAAAAATTACATGCACTACTAGCATGCCGAGAAAAACATATTGAATGACAATACTCCACTAGACTGAAAGGACTTAAACGTATTATTCGGTATTGCATCAACCTGTAAGCAGAGTAAGCTTTTCCGTTTTCACATTGTTTCAATAATAAAAGGCCTCCTAAATAATTATGCACGGTGAAGTAATTTGCGTACTTTATTGGTGTAATCACCTGAAGTCGACATACAATAAGTGTCAAGTAAATACCGTTGACGCCCGTCAATACCAGAGAAATATATTACGAAAAATTTTGGAGGATGTTTATTCCTGCGACTTTCAAGAGCCTCCCATTACTCCAGTTGAGTGGAAACAGCGTCCGTATGAGATAAGTCAGTAAGCTACGGTACTTGGATTTGAGCCAGGAATATAAATATGTGAATTCTAAGAAAGTATTGGCAATCGAGAAAACAATGTGACGTTCAATACGCGCACGGGATAGGCTCAACACAAATCGACTGGTTCGCTTGAACCGAGGTTCGTAAACCGCGGAGATGCTGATTATAAGAGGAAGTTCAATGTCAGCTGTAAACCTGGACTTTCATACATCATAGACGCTCTTATCAGGGCGAAAGCCTTAGACGCCTCATCAGATGCAAAAATTGTCCGTCGGCGTCGGTGGCATCGGCGTCAACAGGAATTATACAAAATTCATCATCGCTTGATGGCGTCATCATGAAGTTATAGATTCCCAAAATTTCTGACGTGACGTCACATTCCCATCGTGACGTCACATTCTCAATTGGTCAAAGGATCACGGAGGCAATGCGAAGCCAGGTGAGGTGCAGAAAGTTCTCGGGGGGGGGAGCGGGGAAGGATGGATGCATCGACTGAGAGAAGATGGCTCTCGCCTTCGGAATGGTCTGGGGGCTATTTTGTAAGCGTTCTGTCTAGAACGGGGGAGGGATTGCACAAAAGGACGAGAGGGAGCCACACGGGATTGGTCGAGGCTATTCTGATGGTCCAGACGTGCGAATAGCTACGGAATGTGCATAGAACGGGCGGAGGCCCCGTTCTATCATTTCCTCCATGCGTTCTATCGATATAATGCATACAAAACGGTCTCCGGACGACGCGGATTGGATTGAAACGCACGAGCTTGAGCCCGGAGAATCGAATTGGACTGTTTTGCGCCTGGCTTACCCCAATCCCACACCGGAAATCACCACCGAACGACTCATCAAATTGCGACACCACCTAGCGTCCACTCAAGACATTAACACATATAAATTGTCAAAGTCATCCCGCTCTGCAATCTTAAGCTTTGAAAAACAATGCCTTTCAATATTGATGCTGTGCTGTATTAATTCTATAATTTTTCTTGCGTTGAAAGCATTTCCTGAATTCCCTCGGCTTGCCTATTTGCTGTTAGCTCTCTCTCTTCCTTTTGTTCGATCCCCTCGTTCTAGATAGAACGCTTACAAAATGCCGCCCCTGAGGGGAATGCAAGGGTCACTGTGAGGTTTTTCTTTTTTAGATATGAATAAAATGCGACTAATTCTGAGACACAGATGTGCAATAACAGGAATATAGCGCGCTGCTGTCGTTGTTTGTAGAGCATCAAGATCTCCGTACGTTCCGAGCCTTACAAGCGCGTCGTACCGCAATGCCATCTCCGTCCGCATATATCATATCCAGGTATTCAGAAACAAGACTACGTTCGTACACTCTAAGAGAAAATCGAGATTTTGGGGAGTATTTAAGCCGCGCAACTATATTCGTCATCTGGCTTGCTCGCGTTGCCTTTCTTGAAAACACGGCCCTCGCCGCTTTACTGTCAAGAACGCCATGTCACGCTGATATCGCGCACGCCGTTCGTGACAGGCAAGGGCCGAGACCGTGGTGACAACACAAGGAAAGTACGCGCGGCATATGAGGATTGTAGATGTGCGGCACAAATACTCCCCGAATACTCGAATAATAGACTTTTAAATGCGAAGCATTTCTTAGCGAACTTCTGCGACTTTGAGCGTATCTATCTATCTATCTATCTATCTATCTATCTATCTATCTATCTATCTATCTATCTATCTATCTATCTATCTATCTATCTATCTATCTATCTATCTATCTATCTATCTATCTATCTATCTATCTATCTATCTATCTATCTATCTATCTATCTATCTATCTATCCGCCTACGACTTTGTGCTCTCCCGGCCGTATCGTTAATGGGATTTATACCAAATTTGGTATGGCATAACATGACTCTATGACGAACGTAAATGGCTGGTCATATCATGAAAATCATGATAACTTGTCATGAAAAGTACGATTTACATGCCACGCTCATGGTGCGCTCGCGGCCGTTTCGTTAGCTTGATATACACCAAATTTGGGATTGTGTAACGTGACTGCATGACGAACATAAATGACAGGTGGTAATATGCAAATAATGACTTGTCATGTGCGACATGACTTGCATGCCACGCTCATGGCGCGCTCGCGGCCATTTCGTTAGCTTGAGATACACCAAATTTGGTATTGAGTGACATGACTGTATGACGAACATAAATGACAACTGGTAATAATGGAAATCATGATATGTCATGAGCGACATGACTTGCAATCCACGCTCATGGTGCGCTCGCGGCCGTTTCGTTAGCTTGATATACACTAAATTTGGTATTGAGTGACATGACTGTATGACGAACATAAATGGCAAGTGGTAATATGGAAATCATGACATGTCATGAGCGA
This sequence comes from Rhipicephalus appendiculatus, assembly GCA_030522465.1. Taxonomy (NCBI): domain Eukaryota; kingdom Metazoa; phylum Arthropoda; class Arachnida; order Ixodida; family Ixodidae; genus Rhipicephalus; species Rhipicephalus appendiculatus. Next base: position 21,165 of record JALIZH010021106.1, read on the forward strand.
CATGACTTGCATGCCACGCTCATGGCGCGCTCGCGGCCGTTTCGTTAGCTTGATATGCACCAAACTTGGTATTGAGTGACGTGACTGTATGAAGAACATAAATGACAAGTAGTAATATGAAAATCATGACTTGTCATGTGCGACATGACTTACATTCCACGCTCATGGCGCGCTCGCGGCCGTGTCGTTTGCTTGATATACACCAAATTTGGTATTGAGTGACATGACTGTATAACGAACATAAGTGGCAGGTGGCAACATGAAAATCTTGGCATGCGTATTATCTACAACGCCATTCACAAGCCACGCTCATGGTGCGCTTGCGTCCAGTTCGCTAGCTTGATATACACCAAAATTGGTATTGCGCGACGTGACTGTATGGCGAACATAAATGACCGGTCCTAACATGTCAAACATGACATGCAAATTATGTGAAGCAGGATTTGCTCCTTCCTGGCTGCTTCGCATTACATCGATTCCCACAGTGCGTGGGATCTGCCGGCTTTTTCTTAGTATAATATCAGCGTGACCGTTTATTTTGGGAAGTAAAGCCCCACAATTGTTATTAGTAACCTCGCACGCAAAAGTTTGTATTATGTATGCTGTCTGGCAACACTTGACCAGTGAAGCGATCAGGTTATATCTCGAGAGCCTTGAACTTGAAGTTCTGTGCATGATGCGCATTCGATTCGTGAACAGCTATTCGAATCCAAGGCCCTGTAGCTTTTGTAGAACAGGCGGTACTAGTGACACCGTACGACACCTTTGAGCAATCATCGGCGTTTCAAGCAGCTACTACAGACTCTACAGCACCACAGCCCCTTGTTGTAACTGCGGTGCTGTAGAGCCTTATGAGCCGTCGCCTCAAACAGGAAAGAAAACAGCGCAAAAGACGGAGCACAAGAAAAAGGAAGAGACCAACAACCATCAAACGCAATTACCTGCTCTCAGCCATCACCATCAAACGCCGCCAAACGAATTCATCTGCATAACAAACAAACGCATTTTACCTGCTCTAGCTACTTCACTCATGACAAACGTTAAATTTACTGGGCTGTAAGCCGCTGGGATCGCATGCATGTGCTCTGCTTTTCGCTCTTTTTTATTCATTAAGGCGAAAGCCTTAGATTCCTCACCAAACGCGATGGCGGCGTCAACACGAGTGATGCAAAAAATGACGTCACCATATAAAGTCACCATATGACGTCACCCGAAAATGAGATCCTAACATGACGTCAGCGCTTGGTCAGAGGAGCACGCAGTGTTAAACCAGTTTGAGGTGCCTCCGATCCTGCAGGTAGCACAGGACAGCATACGACATCTTGCAGGAGCCCCCTAAAGTGCTCAGCACTTGACATGTTTTTCCCCGGCGAGTAGTCTTAGGTGTAAGGGACCCTGATATTTTTTAGGCGCGAAGCACCTTAGGGTCTCGGCGTGTCGGCGTGCTCGTCATCTGCTGCTGCTGCTGTCGTGACGGTCGATTTTACTTGAACGCAAGAGAGGGCCCCACCGCTCAACGCTCGCCGCGTGGCGAGACATAGCGGACGGCGCGCGTTTACTATGGAAACGCTCTTTCTGCGATGAACGCTTAACTACCAGCGCGCAAGGAACGAGAATGTGCCCTCGCCAGCGAGGGACAACGCCGACGGAGGCAGCGCCTGCCGCCTGCGATGCAGTGCCGGTGGGAGATTTCTCTTGTGCGTAGTTGAACAATAAAGTTTCGCAGCGCGCGCGTTAACTAAAAGCGGACTGCGGGTCTTTGTGTCTAATCGGAGCCCCTAGTTATAGGGGCGAAGCCCCTATATCTGGGAGCTCCGATTAGACCCGTGAACACTGCATGCTTCGCCCCTCCACAAGTTTCACGTTAGTGGAGCGAAACACCCTTCCGCACATGTCCTTTCGCCACAATTTTTTAGGGGCGAAGCACCTTAAGACCGAGCCTTGTCGGCGTGCGGCGGCGTGCACGCTCATAACCCGGGCGGCCCAGGGGCCCAGGTGCGAAAACATCAGCCCGGCTCGAGCTAAATCACATTGACGATGATATGTGCAGATGACGAAGGTTCTCTTTCTGCCATGGAGCAGAACGAACGTAAAGCGCGGCATGCGGCGGCTCAACGACAACGTCGACAATCGGACCCGGTGTTGAGAGCGCGGGAAGCGGCAGCAAAACGACAAAAACGACTAGTGGACCCGGAGTTGAGAGCTCGAGAAGCGCATCAAAACGGCAACGTCTACAAGAACAATATATCTGCTACCCCGGTGGCGAGAGCTCGGCATGCGGCGGCTCAACGGCAACGTTGACTATCAGACCCGGAGTTGAGAGCGCGGGAAACGGCAGTATAATACGCCAGAATCGTTGTCTACCGGAGATGGGAGGCGCCGAATGCACGGTTCAAGCGTGGTTTCCTCGACCGGAGCTTTGGGCTCAGCTGCAAAGTGTGTGTCACTCATTTCCATGAGCGAGTGGGCAAAATGTCACGGAAGATTCACGGTTACCGAACAATCACCGTGCTTCGCCCACTCATCATCATTCACTTCGTGGATATGCGTGGATTTTTTTTCTGTAAACGCGGCTGCCGGTTTGGGCTAGCGACACAGAACCTTCATTCTGACCAGTTTCTTGCCCCCTCTCGTTTGTCCGTCTGTTGGCCGAATGTTCCGCGAAATACCACTCCAATAAATCAAGGACTCAGCGCATATAATAAATACTCTGGTCGTCAATGATACGACTTGCAATCATTTAGGTCCGTCTGAAAGACTACGACAAACCTACACGCAAGAAAAAAAAAAGATATTTGATCGTCTTACGAGTTTGTGCGACGCTTGCTTCTTATGATTATTTTATTAAATGGTCGAGTAAAACGCCAACCTCAAATCTAATTCTCCGCTTCCTCGTAAGAGACGGCCAATGAAACACGCGAGTAATGCCCTATTTTGTGGCATATTTTTGTTTATAATAGTGCTCCCGCCAGGAAATAAGCCGCATATGGCTGTGAAAATTGATTTTAATTGCCCTGATGTTCGGATGTACCCAGAGAAGACGTAAAGACACCATGGGAAAAATTATAGGACATATCCGAAGGCTAAACGCATTCAGCGCTCTGAACACTGCACAAAGTATTGTAAATGCGTAGTTTTGGCTGCAACAGTAAGACGGGCGAAATAAAATCTGAAACACTTTAAAACTAAAAAGAAACACGACATAGAAAATAGCAAGGCAGTCGTGATGCACAAATCTCTGGAAGTGTGCGCAAGGTACCGGGTGATGGCCACATACGCAATTAAAGGGGCAATTAGAAGGGCTCCCTTCGCAAATGGATACCCACACCGTTTACGACCGTGTTCCCGGTAGCTTTCTCGTGGTACGCGAACAGCGTGGCGGGCTAAGGAAGGCGTTCATTAGACGCGGTCGGAAGCATTCTAAGGGTAAAAAAAATGAAAGGAAAGAAGGAGGCGGGAGCACAGGCTTTATGGAGCGCTCACAAGAGCCAGGTTTCACCAGATTCAGCATTGAAAAAAAAAAAAAAACAGGTAGGATGTGGACTCTCTGTCAACATAGTCGCACCAGGTACGTTGTACAGAATTTTACTTCTACTGCAGTACTATATCGTCATCAGAATTTCTTCATCTAGATTTTTACTTGAGCAGCAGTCGATATATGCTCTGTGTCCTGTTATGATCGGCCTTCACGGCTTGGCGCTGCTTGGACGCTAGAAATGATTTTGGCGGCGTCTGCCCTGCTTCCTTCCTCGTTAAGGTTCCTCGAAGTGCACCCGATGCGGCTACAACACGGCGGTCGTGTTCTGAGCCATTCATCAAAGCTGTCAGTGCCTCTCGTCAAGCGTTTCGGACAGACCCGGCCCGAGTTTGACGGTTTTATGGCGTGCAAGTGAACTGTTTGCAGTCAGGACTGCTCGCAAGAAGCGGTCACCTCTGCACTGCTTTTGTCCGACGTTCCGCGAGATGCACCAGACATTTAGCCGAGCGCCTGAGATCCCTCATCAGGCACCTTTCTCACACTCCGCGATGCTTTCATGGCTTTGTCACCCGGCCGGCAGCTAGCCGTCCGCTGGCACCGCTATCGAGGAGTGAAGACTGCACCTGACTGCACGGCCAGTTTTCAGGAATGTGCGACGCCTCGAACCAGTCATTGTCCTGTGCAGTGCCGCATTATTATTATTATTGTGTCTTGTGTTCTCCTCCCATCGCAGCCGGACGAGCAGAGCGCACCCCTTTTTCTGGGTTGGAAATGAGGCGGTGCCTGGGCTTCCCCCATTGGGGGGCAGAGATCAAGACGACTTGTTGATTGGACTGTCCTGGACGTAACGGTTTTCCTGAAGAGGGAATCTGGGAAAGACCAAGAATTATAAAGCGAGCGTCGAGACGCTCCAAAATCCGCTACCATCAGAATGTAAAAGCACGCTACCATTTTCATCAGTAATGTAAAAACCCGCTACCATTAGTCATGTAAATAAACGTTGTTGTTGTTATCAGTTCCGGCTCCTCTGCTCGACTTCTCCCTGGCTGGTTCCCGGTCCTATGGCCGACCCCCGACCATATCAGTCCCAGCTATCGAGTGCCAGGGTAAAAGATGACTACGTTGCTCGTAGAAACCTTAGTAAACTGCGTTCCGAGTACAGTGAAACATCCGCCGTGATTCCTTTCCTTAATGATAGTTAATTATCGTCCCCCATAATCATATCGTGGGTTTGGGACGTTAAACTCCAATAATTATTGTTATTATCTCTGTGTAGAAAACATCACACTTCTGAACTCCACGCTGAACACTTCAGTTTCCGTCATCCCCTTGGACACATTTTTGGTCATTCTTTTTCACATTCCGGGGCTAGAGCGTGATTGTTCACTCTAGCCGTACCGACCGTTAGTCTTAGAGCAGCATACTCCACTCGTAGTAAGAAACGCGATTATTCAAATACGAAGAGTTTATCTCAACTGTTTGAGTGTATTTTCGATCATGACCCACTCAATAAAGTTATATTCGTTTGCTTAACTACTCAAAGCGGAAGCTAAAAACGCGGATATTATGCGTTCCCAGTGCCTTCCAGCTCATTGAAAGGCACTCGGAAGCGTTAGAAACGCTGTCTTCTTTAATTAGCTGTTTCCAGCACCATAACAAACTAATGCAGTACTTTTAGGGGTGAATAACTTTAGGGGCGAGGCTTGTCTGTCCACGACCGCGTCCGCGGTGTCCGTTGTCATGGGGAGGTGCGTGGTTAACAGAAAGTTAAGAAGAACAAAATAAAAGGCTGTTAACCAGAACAATATAAAAAGCCACAACACCGTAAAAACACCGACATTTAGGGTACCCATCAGTCAAAGCATATGACAGAACAAAAACCGGCAGATCCCACGCACTGTGGGAATCGATGTAATGCGAAGCCGCCAGGAAGGAGTAAATCATGCTTTATATAATTTGCATGTCATGTTTTACATGTTAGGACCTGTCATTTATGTTCGCCATACAGTCATGTCACTCAATACCAAATTTGGTGTATCTCAAGCTAACGAAACGGCCGCGAGCACGCCATGAGCGTGGCATGCAAGTCATGTCGCACATGACAAGTCTTGATTTCCATATTACCACCTGTCATTTATGTTCGTCATACAGTCACGTCACTCAATACCAAATTTGGCGTATATCAAGCTAACGAAACGGCCGCGAGCGCGCCATGAGCGTGGCATGCAAGTCATGTCGCACATGACAAGTCATGATTTCCGTATTGCCACTTGTCATTTGTGTTCGTCATACAGTCACGCCATTCAATCCCAAATTTGGTGTATATCAAGCTAACGAAACAGCCGCGAGCGCACCATGAGCGTGGCATGCAAGTCATGTCGCACATGACAAGTCATGATTTCCATATTACGACTTGTCATTCATGTTTGTCATACAGTCATGTCACTCAATACCAAATTTGGTGTATCTCAAGCTAACGAAACGGCCACGAGCACGCCATGAGCGTGGCATGCACGTCATGTCGCTCATGACATGTCATGATTTCCGTATTGCCACTTGTCATTTATGTTCGTCATACAGTCATGTCACTCAATACCAAATTTGGTGTATCTCAAGCTAACGAAACGGCCGCGAGCACGCCATGATCATGGCATGCAAGTCATGTCGCTCATGACATGTCATGATTTCCATATTTCCACTTGTCATTTATGTTCGTCATACAGTCACGTCACTCAATCCCAAATTTGGTGTATATCAAGCTAACGAAACGGCCGCGAGCGCGCCATGAGCGTGGCATGTAAATTAAATCATGTTTTTCATGACATGCACGTCATTATTTGCGTATTACCACCTGTCATTTATGTTCCTCATACGATCAGGTTACTAAATCCCAAATTTGGTGTATATCAAGCTAACGAAACGGCCGCGAACGCGCCATGAGCGTGGCATGTAAATCATACTTTTCATGACAATTTAGTCATGATTTTCATGATATGACCAGCCATTTATGATCGTCATACAGTCATGTTATGCCATACCAAATTTGGTATAAATCCCATTAACGATACGGCCAGGAGAGCACAAAGTCGTAGGCGGCTAGATAGCTAGATAGATAGATACGCTCAAAGTCGCCGAAGTTCGCTAAGAAATGCTTCGCATTTAAAAGGTTAAGAAGAAGAAAATAAAAGGCTGTTAACCAGAACAACATAAAAGACCACAACACGGAAAAAACACCGACATTTAAGCACCCATCAATCAAAGCATATGAGAAAAAAAGGTTTAACAATACACTAATATCAATCATAATTGCGACAGAACAATATAAAACACCTACAAACCCTTTACACTAATCGGCGACTTCAGCGTACACATTATGGACATTAGGACCTAGCTTGGTCGTCGACTCTCACTGTCCGCTGTGAGGGTATATAGAAAACCGTTGCTATAGTCGAAACATATGTGTGTATGTGAATAAAAATTACACCATCTCCCGCTAAAGGGAACCATGTGTCCCGCTAAAGGGAACCATGGGAACCACGCTTACACTGGCGGCGGCGTTGACGCTGCCGCTCATCGCAGCGTTTGCGCAGGAGAGAAAACTGGGGAGGCGCAAAGCACGCAGTGATGGAGCGGTGTTTCCTACTGGAACATGCCAATCGCTGCTAATGGGCAATGAGAGACAGAAGACTCCGACTGCACACAGAGACCCGCAGTCCGCTTTTCAGTTAACGCGCACGCTGCGAATTTTTATTGTTCAACAACGCACAGGAGAAATCTCCCACCGGCACCACCTAGCAGGTCAAGATTCAGTGCCATATATACCGGGTGGCCAGTGAACGGTTGTGCAGCGCGAACAGTCGGTTTTTTCAACCAAGAAACTCGCTAGCAGACGCTGCCTGCGTCGGCGTCACGAGGCGAGAGAGGGGGGGGAGCGTAGGAGAGAGAGGGGGGGACGCGCATGCGCAGTGGGAGTGTGGACGCCGCGGGCAGGGATGCCTAGCGAAGAGAGGGCGAGCGTAGGAGAGGAGAGAGAGGGGGGACGCGCATGCGCAGTGGGAGTGTGGACGCCGCGGGCAGGGATGCTTAGAGGAGAGAGGGGGAGAGGAGGTTTTTATTTTTATTTTTTTAAAGGGTTTGCGCATGCGCAGTAAGGGTGGTCACGCGGCACACCACCACCACCACCACCACCACCACCGGATTAAGCTTCGCCATAAGATGCTTCACATCTAAAAAAAAGGTTTTACAATAGACGAACATCATTTCTAATTGTGACGAAACAATATAAAACACCTACAAGCACAAACCCTTTATACTAGTCGGCGACTTCAACGTATAGACATGAGGAGACATTTTCTGCGTACTTTGAACATCTGTTTTGGCGCATTCAGTAGCCATTTAGCTTATTATTTGCAGACAAAATACTGAGGCAGCCTAAATAATACGACTTTTTTTCAAGCTTTTTTGAGGTGTCAGCCGATGCATGCGCACGTCTTCCCCCCCCGCAAGCAGTCTGGTGCTCATCGAGGCACTTCAACGTAACGCGTGGCCTGCCTGCCAAGACGGAATGATGAAGTTCCTGTTCGCCTAGGCAGTGTCACACATACGCTGGGGAGGATCAGCCAAGAATTCTTTGGTTTGATAAATTTGAAGAAAAGCTATGAGTGGAGAAGTTATAAAAATAACTTGTAATTTAAAGATGTAATATAACGCGAAGTTCCACGCATGATGGCAAACGCGTGGCTAGCACGCTGTTCACGCTGCCTGCCATCGATGCTGACGCTACGAGGCTGTCACTAATACTGATGCACAGCGCGTGTTCTCGTGAAACTTGAGAAAAACAGGATAGTCGCTACAAAATGAAGCTGGACTGGTCATCTTCCCGCATACCACTACTGGTTATTTGTGCTGGTGGACTGGCATTATGTTCAGTACTAATCATTTCTGTCCGTGAATTTAAGCCCAACGAACCACACTTCTGCTTCTAAAATTATTGTTCCCTAGTGACTGGTTAGCTGGAATGTTCCAATTTTACTCTAGCTGTCTCTGGCAATTACTCTATCTATTCTACATAGACCATATGCGGAAGCACGGGATTTACAATTTGTTCTTTTATTTGCAACTAGCTTATGCCTAGAAGACCAAGCAACAGACAAAAAAAAAGTGATCCGTATTTCTACTCCATAGTGAATTGAAAATGGTGTTGCTCATTGTTAAATAATAAAAACTCTTGATACTACTGCTTTTGTACCATTTGGCTACAAATTTGGCGCTAGGAATAAATGTCTTGGCTACTTTGGCTACTTTTAGCTTGAGTTCTGGCTCCTTTTCGAATCTACAAACGGCAACCCTGTCAATGTTCATCTTTCCAATGTCATAGATAAACTCGTGATTACTGTAGCAGAAACGCGCTGTTGGTGAACGTGATGATCCCTAAAATAACTATATTTGCTGGAAAAGTGAAAATAAGCCCAGAAAACGCGACAAGCGAATGGAAAATTCTACAAGCGACTCGGCGAAAAAAGAAACCCGAATCGCTTATTATCAGTGGAATTGGCAACTCTGGCAAGTACTCAAAAATAATGTCAGGCAATCTGTCGTTGTTTCCTAAAGAGAAGAATATACAATCACAGCATACTGCCAATTTTAACATACGGTACTGAAACGATGTTAGCAAAGAAACTAGGTACTTGTTAAGGCCTGAAGCCAGCGATGATGCAGAGGGTAATGGAACGGAAAGTAGTACGTGTAAAATTTAGAGAGAATGACGGCAGAATAAGTCACAGAACAATAATCGCTTGTGGGTGTTCTAGTTGACATCAAGCGAAGGAGATAATCCTGTGCTGGCCACGCAATGCGCAAGTCAGACAAGAGGGGGGACAGTAAGAGCAAGAGAATGATTATTAAGCGACGAAAAACGCAACCGAGGGCAGCGGGCTTCGATAGAGTGACGAAATGAAGTTGGTAGCGATAAAAGGTAATCAGCTCGCACAAATAATGGTAAATCGGGGATCATTGGCAGAGGCCTTTGTGCTGCAGTGGAATACAGAATATATTAAATGCGAAGCATTTCTTTGCGTACTGTAAGCACTTTTGCGTTTCTATCTACGTATCTATCTATCTAGCCACCTACGTCTGGCTGCTCTCGTGATCGCCTCCTTAACTTGGGGCTAGACCAAAATTTGCACGGGAGGTTAAGAGGTATTGACGAATATGTCTGGCTGGTCATGACATGAATAACGTGAAAATCCTGTCGCGTACGTCGTCAAACCCTTTTCTGCAGACAGGTGTGGCACATACCCGTATACCACGGGCCACGGTATGCGCCACAGGTGTTTGACAATTTATATCTACCCAGGAACGGCAAGGACAGACATTAGTAATTTAAATGTGAGAGCTTTAAGAAAAACTGACGTCGGCAGCGTTGACCCGACGAATGCAAATTATAAATATCAGGGTCCCAGCAGAAATCGAACCCTAGCAATCTGCGTGGCAATCAAGTATTCTACCACAGAGCCACGCCCGGTCTGGGAACTGCTTTGGAAAAAGACCCTGTGCAGGCGCAATGTTGGTGAAACGTCAATTGCGGTTGCAGTGCTGGCTGTCTAATTTTATAAACATTACATATGTACTCCTATGAGGCAAGCGTCATGTCGGGTTAACGTAGGTTGTATACTTAAGTGTCATCCACTGTAGTTGGTCCCCGAAGCACTATCCAGGGGTGCTATGCAGGATGGCCCGAGCTTCTCGGGCACACGAGTTTGCTCCGAGCTCGCACTGCGGTGGTCATGGCACAAAGACAGAGCGAAGCGCGTGATAGCAGCATTGACAAAAACGGCTACATGAACGAGCGTGGCGTCAAAAACGCACGTGGGTCATCTGCGGCGGTAATCAAAGAAACACCGCGTGCGAACACGTCAGCGCTGCCACTCAGTTTACATTTCAACAGTGCAGCGACGTCAGCGTGATTGTCGCGCTATCTTTTTGCCAACTCAGAATTGCGCCTCCCGCAGGCGTGTTCGTGGGCGTTCTTGCACTTTCGGGCATGTTCTTTCGTTCCACCCGCAGCATGGAAATTTCCACTCTCGAAGGCAACAAGGGTGCACACGCTACACTCTCGTGCAGCTCGTTTCGCTTCTATCAAATATTGCGGATAAATATACGGACAGGTGTTCACCAGGGACGCTCGCATCATTGCGGCAACGCGGCTGTGAGTGGTACGTCGTGAGCGCGGTGAAATTGAATGGAAAGCGCAAACGCGGTGGTTGGACCCGATCTTCGCCGCGGGCGTCTGTGAATCAAACTGATTGACGCGTGAACTCGGGTACAAACTCGTTGATTCTGAGAAGGCCCCAGTTCAATTCGTGACTGTCATGGTGCCGGTGTGACTGTGAAAGGTTTCATGCGGTGGACGCTAAGCAACAGCTTCTTTGCATATAAAATATTTTGGTCAGCCTTTACTACTTGTGCAAGGCTGGAGCCATAGAGGAGCTTGTGATCACCTAGCTTCTTCCAGCGTTTTAAGTCGGTCGTCTACTCGGTATACGCTTCGAAGTAAAGAACGCATCAGCTCCGTCTTAATTTTGATTATACTAATTAGGCAGGACTTAATTACCGAAAATATTGAACAGTTTTGTATTGATTGGTAATGTTTTAATTACAACGACAATAATTACCTCGGGTACAATTGCATGATCTTGATTAGTATGCAGCTAATTAACATAAACCTAATTCGCATGATCTTGATTAGCATCATATTATTAAAGTCTAATTAGGATGACTTTACTTAGCATGCTTATAATTAACGTCGCGTTAATTAGCCTGGTATTAGTTAGCACGGTCATAGCTTTACATGGCTTCATTAGCATGGTCTTAGTAAGGTATGGCTTCATTACCTCGATCTTAGCATGCCTTGGCTTAATTAGCTTGTTCATAGCATCTATTGACTTATTTAGCTAGGTGTACCGCCCAGCCACTTAGCTAATCAGCCGGGCGCACGTCCTCGGGCAGCGAGCACACCATGAAGGGATGAAGAGGGCGCGCGCCAGTCGAGCAACGCGCAAGAATGTGCAGGCTGACCATGATGATTGTACACGTGGCCTCCGGTTTAGCTACGGTCGCGATATTGTAAGGTGCTCGGCCGGAACTAATCTCAAAGGCCACCGTGCTAATTATTCTAAAGGATACTTAGTACAGACATTAAAAGCTTCAAAACGAATTTAAACAGCCCCTGCCTTTAAAAAAATATCATCAGTAAACCTTTCTGGCACTTTTATTGCATGGGTGCACTTCTGCACTGAGTGGAACGACAAACAAATTAAAGAAGATGCCTCTGGTTTGAAAACAGCGCCCAATTTTGTCGACCGCCCTTGACGTGACGCCGCGTTCCATCGTAACCAATGGAACGCAGCGCGCGCTGAAGGGTGGATCTGACCTTTTCGTACTGTTGGATCGTTCAAAAGGGGGTGTCGCCAGTGCTCGGAAAGATCCCGAGTTTCGCCAAGCTCGGGCCATCCTGCATAGCGCCCCAGGGCTACCATCCTCGCAAGCACAAGTGCTACTCGTACATATCAGCTTACCGCTTCTGGTGTTGGTAATACCCATGTTTCTGTTGCATCATTGACAACTGTAAACAACTGATTATATGTATAAAACATATGCGACTGTTCAACATATAACTGTGCGTACAGCATTTGTACACATCTTTAACGTCATTTCATAACGTTTCGCTCAATACAAAAATTACAACCCAGTCACCTTGCTCCGCATGCTTCGCATAACATCGATTCCCATGGTACTTGGGATCTGTCAATTTTTTCTGTATTTGCTGACAATGATGACCAATGTTGTGCGCAAGCTCGAGTTGTTGCTGCTGTTCATTGCCTGCCAAAGAGGTTCCTTCAAAACATAAATGCAATGTCTCGTAATGTTATGATTATGAAGTGCTCTAACACCATGACAATGAGAGACACATTAGTCTGCGTGGCTTTTGTTTTATCACCAGATAAAAACTCGAGCGTTTGTATCACGCGTTCACATCCTTCATTATATTGCAACGCCGTTCTTTATGGAACTTCATGAGTAGCTCAAGAGGCTGTCAGTCCGTTTTAGCTCACCCGAATGTCGCGGCTTAGGGCTCCGGCCGCTGCAGCCGCATTTCGATGCAGGCAAAATAATTGAGGCCCGTGTATTGTGTGATTTTAGTGCACGTTAAAAAAACCCCCAGTAGTCGAAAATATCCGGCTCCCTCCACTACGGATTATCTCATAATCATCTCTGGTTTTGGGATGTAAAACACCAACACTTGTTTATTAAGCTATTTTTGTCGTTGACATCACCGCAGACAACGCGCCTTTCTCGTCAGATCATCAAGGTGTACATACACGAAGGCTCCATGGCCTACAAGGCGGTTTTCTAAACTTTATATGTTAAGGCACGAGATAGTATGTTTGAAATAATCATGTCATTGCGAACAAAGTCTAGCCATTCGTTATGCGTGATTTGTGATCTTATTAGAACATGCCTGATATGGGAAGCGTAGTGACAGAAATAATTGTAATGTTGTGAATACCAGTAAGCGACAATGGCATGGTTATATTTGGGAGAAAGCTGAACATTACCGAAGTACCGCAAGTAAACTTGGTATTGGAATTCACTCCGATTTTCTTCTACCTG
>JALIZH010021107.1:0-50000 GCA_030522465.1 Rhipicephalus appendiculatus
AGATAGCGTTAAAGGAGTAGTGACACAAATTTTAGTAGTTCTCGTATTGTTGCTCTTAATAAAAGTTCTGGTGTCACGAACGCTAAAAAATGTATAGTTGTTCGGAGCGCACTTCATATACTTTTAATACCGCTTCCTTAAAAAAACATTTTTGGTTTCGATATCGAGGAGGTGTTATCATAGTGACGTGTAAACAGTGTGACGCAGGTCTAAGTCACGAGCGGATAGTAACACTTGATGTTCTTGCAGCACTCTGCAGGTTGCTGTTGGTTGTACGTGTTGCATGTATACAATGAAAGGTGAATTGACATGCAGCGGCTCCAACAGCAATTTTGGTTGCATCTCAGACGCAGCGCTTGCAAATCCAGCGAGCGGTGCTATCTCGTCATGATAAAGTCTATTACGGTGGGTTTGTCTTGCAGATGCTGGTCGACAAAATCTTTAAAACCAAACTAAAACATGTTATACATGCTTCCTGGCTCCAGTGTGTGGAGAGCGTTAACACATGCCAAGGAAACAATAGCATTGACACCCAGGTAAAAAAAGCTAATTATAAGTTAACGTAGTCATGAGTCGACTCGCTGAGACTCGGATCCAGCCACGAGTCTGAATGAGTCCGGCTAAGTAATATTTTGGTGAGTGAGTCCGAGTGAGTCTGGTTGAGGAATTTTTTTTGGGAGTCCGAGTGCATTCGGTTGAAGAAAATTTTGAGTCCAATTGTAAGCCCCATAGGCGCCCAGGTCGGAAAAGCTAATTATAAGTGCAGGGTTCCCCCTTCAGGGGGGGGGGGGTAGGTTCATTGCAGTGTCCCCCCTTCCTATTATGTCAATGTATTGGGTTGACCAGGCTGGTGTACCACCAGAATACATCCCACCAGGCTGGTGTATCCACTAGAATACATCCCACCAGGCTGGTGTATCCACCAGAACACATCACACCAGGCTGGTGTCCCCACCAGAACACATCCCACCAGGCTGGTGTTCCCACCAGAACACATCCCACCAGGCCGGTGTATCCTCCAGAACACACCAGTGTATTCTGGTATTAACACCAAGACACACCAGAACACGCCAAACACACTCTGGTGGGATTTTCAACTGGGATTACTAGCTCTACTGGCCGTCTTGTGCTGTAGTAGCCGTTTAGTTAACTTTATATGTTCCGAATTTTGCACACCATGAAATTCGTGTATGACGATTATTAATGACAAGCCACAGCATGAAAAAAAAAAACGTGGCTGATCCCCCTGTCATAGGAATCGGGATAACACGAAAGTGAAAGGTGTCTTCACAGAGGTAGTTGAGCGTTTATGGTGCATTGTTTCGCCACAAGGGCAAAGGAATGAATGCCACAGTGATACATTGTAATGTCATGCGAAGAACGGCAAGCAGCTCGAAACCTGCAGCGTACAGTCTCAAGCAGAAAGAACGTATGAAATTAGCATACACAGGACTGCGCCGACTAAATGTCACAGCTCGACACTTAGCGCGCGTTGCTGAAACGCAAAGAAAGACGCAAGAAATGTATGCCCAAGTATACACAGGCCGAGCGCGAACAACTGTCACAATGTTTACTTCGTGTGTGAGCAGCGCGCTCCTTTCGTAACGTGGCCGCTGCGACGAGCGAAGTGACGTTCGCGCACTCTCTAACGACTCAAACTTCAAAGCAAACTTTCAATGGAAGCACAATACGTACAAAGCGCCCCAATCACGATATAAGCACGCGGGCACGAGCGACCACGCCCTGTGGAGGCGCGCCCGCTTCGCAACGAGAAAGGCGACGACCATTAGAACTTCTGCGTGCCGCCCAGCTTGCTTTCACACCATGCCAGTGTCGTCCGGACACCTTTCATCGCGATCAGGGCAGACCCGTACTAGTTCGGCTCGGAAGTTAGCCAAATCCGCAATTAAAAGTGACCATGCAGCGGCACCTCAGACTAAGTTGTGATCAAACCTGCGATCAAATGCACCCGTGTATACTCGTCAGCACTGTCGAGTCACGCCAGTCCACGCGACGCAAAATGCTGTCCCTACCCGCTCGAGAAAAGAAAACAAAAGAAGAAAGCAACGAGAATAACTTGAGAGACATGCAGTGCGCTCCGCGCGGAAAAAAATAAAGAAAGAAACTTACAGATCCCATGCAATGTGGGAATCGATGGAATGCGAAGCAGCCAGCAAGGATCAAATCATGCTGTACATAATATGCATGTCATGATTTACATGTTAGGACCTGTCATTTATGTTCGTCATAGAGTTACGTCGCGCAATACCAATTTTGTTGTATATCAAGCTAGCGAAACGGCCGCGAGCGTGACATGAGCGTGGCATGCAAGTCATGTCGCACATGACATGCACTGTAAAAAATCGCCCCAGTTGACGGACAAAAAAAGCCGACATAGAGTCCAGGAAAAACACAGACTCCACCCCTTAGCCAATATCAGGGGTACAGCAGACGCTTAACAATAATTTTTTTGCTGAACAGTGCAAAAAACAAGTGTATCATCCATCAATACAAAAGTCACAGTTTCGCCACTAGCGCGAAACAATGAATGCGATAGCAAGAAATTAGAATGTCACATGATGAACAACCAGCAGCTGGATACTTGCAGAGCGCCGCCGCAGCACAAAGAACACTCGAAAAGGACGCATAGGTATACACAGGACAAGCGTGAACTACCAACTGGCATAGTTGTTACGTGTTTGTATTTGAGCAACGCGCTGCGAGTGTTCACAATGCAGAATCCGACGCTGTTGTTGTTGTTGTTGTTGTTCTTGCCTCTGGCATGACTCATACCCGCTCAGGGGGATTGGCCACGAATTGATTATATGATACTGTTAGACTTTTCGACACTGTTTAATATTTTTAGATGAGAAGTCCTACGTCCATCCCTCCCGCGTCCCCCGTCCCCCCATCCGGCTACTTTCATGAAGTAGGGAAGCACCCATTATGCCAACCAGAACACTGTAGTAATGTGAAGGCCGTCAACCACTACAACAGTCATCAGAGTCATGGCTGAGAGCACAGAGAGGCTGCTTAGCAATGGCTAGGCAGGTGGTGTCTGTCGCCCAGGTTGACCCCATTCCATGATCTTGCTTGCATGTGTTTGGAGGGGGCTTAGTCCGTCCGTCCTTCCCGCGTCCCACACCACCACAGCGCATGCGCGTCCCCTCCCCCTCTCTCCTACGCTCAACCCCTTTCTCTCCACTAGGAATCCTCTACTATACGGAGCGGCCCCCCCGCATCCCACACCCCCCGTGTTTCTCTACGCTAAGTGGCTTTCGCTATTAGTGGTTCGGCGCTCCAAGACGCACTGCAGTGATTTCACCGAATATCTAAATGTGGCAGGACTCACGCTGGACGCCTGCTTGAAATGGTAGTCACCCAGGTTAGGTAGAGTGTCTTCAAACCAATTTTCCTTTCTTGGGAAGAACCAGAGTTCTCTGTTAATAGCCGACGAAGTCGAAGCCCACAGAACAGCCAACGTAAAAGTATTGGTGTGTAGGCGCAGCTCCACATCCCTGGTCATCTGCGATCTTGTTTTCGCTAGCAAGGTTCAGTCGGTTCTGATGCTTCATTCGCAGCAGCTGGAGAGCCATTAACATTCGTTTGCAGTGATCGTCATTCATCGCGGTCAGAAATTCATGAACACTGTCACGGTCCCAAATATTGCCGACTTCAACGCCAACGTGGTGAGCGGCTATGAGCTAGTCTTGCTTTGGATATGTACCAGGATTTTTTTCTACCGATTCTGTTGTATCGCGTCGCAGGGTATACATTTTGAATCAGCCGCACAACGTCTACCATTGTATAACTAACAATAAAGAGAAAATATGTAAACTAAATGCGCGGTTTGTATTTTTTTTGGTATCACAGCAGCCTATTGATAAACATTGACATCAATTGAGAATGTCATTTCATATAGCCGTGTAGACCTGGAATGCAAGATCGCAATGCCATTCGTTATGAATGTTATTCGCAGGGAATGACATTATACGTGCCGTGTGACAGGGGTGTAAGAAGCTCGCGCTGTATGTGCCTCTGCGCTTATGGCAAGTTCAACTAGAGCTCACGTGTTTCCTCTATCATCGAGCGGCATGCGCGTACGAGCGCAAGCCTCCGAGCCTGGACGTAGCGGATAGCTCGCTTCCTTGCTGCGAAGAACAGTGCCAGCGGTAAGAAAACCAAGCTCGTGTGATCGTCCGTGGTTGCTTCCTGGAGTGTGACCGGTTAGAACTTCGAAGCGATAAGAAAAACGCTTCGCGACGTCGTCGGCACCGAACCGGCCAGCGGCCATTGTGAGTGCGTCGCCAGAGCAGGTGAAACAAGCGTCGCATAGATGTTCTTTCACAGGAAACAATGTCTGCTGCAGTAAAGTACAGTACGAATTGTCTACTCCGTGCGCCAACCTTTGTGAAACATCTAGAGCGAAGGCGAGCACCGATACGAGGCAGACGGAACCAACTTGCGGACGCCGGTGAACACGGTGAAAACCCGGACGGTGAGCAGTCTCGTTGGTTTAAGTATACATCGCTCCGTAAGACGCCGCGAATAGCGGACACGTATTTTAGATGCGAAGCATCTTATGCTCAGGGCTTTTTCCGTCCCTCCCGCGTCCCCCGTCCCGCGTCCGGCCACTTTCATGAAGTAGGCAAGCACCCATTATGCGAACCAGAAACTGTAGTAATATGAAGGCCTTCAACCACTACTACAGTGTGATGATGTGGATAGTGGTGCGTGGCTGTGACAGTACGAGGAGGCAGCTCGTGAGGAACATTACTTTGTGACCACAAGCGAGGAGTGACAATGATGATTGTGGCGGAGAAAAACGCGGACCAGGAGAAAAGAAGAAGAGCCCCGAGAGAACGGGCGGAACGAGAGCGGGCGGACATCGGCGAAGGCAGTTCGTCGAGTTCCTCGGTGCACCAGCGGTCTGCTGTTCGAGCGGCCTGGTGTGACTGTCCAGCAGCGCCGAGATCCCGTCCTTGGCTCCTTGGTGCGCCAGCGGCCTGGTGCGGGTGTCCCGGAGCGACCAGAGGCGATGCCGCAGCTGGAAGCGGCTGGCTA
The DNA here is from genome assembly GCA_030522465.1 of Rhipicephalus appendiculatus. Classification (NCBI taxonomy): domain Eukaryota; kingdom Metazoa; phylum Arthropoda; class Arachnida; order Ixodida; family Ixodidae; genus Rhipicephalus; species Rhipicephalus appendiculatus. Next base: position 5,065 of record JALIZH010021107.1, read on the forward strand.
ACCACCAGCCAGGCACGGTCACAACCTGGGGTCAACCGGCTGTTACGACTCCCTGCCGACCTGTCACAACCGGGGCGGACGCGGTGACGAGCCGTCGCGACCTTCGTCGGGCCATGCAGCGACACCGCCGCGACGACGACCACCACGGTGACCGCGACGACAGCCCTCAGGAGGTGAATGTAGGAGTGCGCGGCACGTCGCGAGAGTAGACGGACGGTTAATTGCCGAACAGTATTTAGGCTGTAAATATTTTGTGTGGTTACTAGTGTTGTCTATAAAGTCGTCTTTGTTTCATGTTTGAAGGCCCTGATTGCTGAGTCATTTTTATGAACGGATCCTGGGCCCACACTTAATCGCGTTTCCATCACAAACTGGCGAGCCTGCCAGGGTCCGCCAGTAAAATCTTTAACGCGGAGAGCAGCATTCAGGTGTATTCATGCAACACTAGACGACCGGTATGGATCTCGATAAGCTAGCGGTCATTGCTACGCAGTTAGCATTGTCTGGCGCAGAGCTTCGTGAGTGGGTCGAAAGAGAGCAGGTTAGGCTGAGGGACGAACGGGCGGCTGAGAGAGAGGCAGCCGAAGAAGCAGCAGAGAGGCAACGGTTAGCGGACGAAAGGCAGCTAGAGATCCTGAATCTTAAGCTCAAGCTTCAGGAGGGTGCCCCGCGTGAGCCATCTGCGGCGACAGCACTCGCCCCGTCAGCAAACCCTTCAGGCCTGAACCCGCAGAAGCTACTGCCGCTATTTGATGAGCGACGCGACGATCTCCATGCGTACCTGCAGAGGTTCGAGCGCGTAGCCACGGGACAGGACTGGCCTCGAGATAAATGGGCCGTCGCCATAAGCATGTGCTTGAGTGGGGAGGCACTGACTGTGATTGGGCGTATGACCGCAGCTGACTCCCTCGACTATGAGAAGGTTAAGAAGGCACTACTGCAAAGGTTCAGATTTACAGCCCAGGGATATAAGGAGAAGTTTCGGAAGGTGCAACCGCAGGATGGCGAGAGAGGGAAGCAGTTTGCCGTGCGGATATCCAGCTACTTTGACAATTGGATCGAGATGGCCGACGTTCCCAAAACATTTGAGGGCCTCCGAGACCACGTCGTTAGCGAGCAGTTCCTGCGTTGTTGTAGCCCGAAGCTAGTTATCTTTCTGAAAGAAAGGGAATGCAAAACCCTTACTTGCCTTGCGGACACCACAGACCGTTTCCTCGAAGCCCAGGGCATCAACAACATTGGGAAGGTCGCAGATGAGGCCCAGAGTATTATTAACGGCAGTCTTGTGTCACAGACCAAGCAGCATTCGATTTGCTTGTTTTGCAACCGCAAATGGCATAAGGCACATGAGTGTCGAGAAGCAATAAAAGAATCCGAGAAATGCAAGTCATGCGGACAGCCTGGACACAAGACGGCTGACTGCAAGAACAAGCCTGAAAAGCAGGTGTCCTGTGTCGTAATAGAAAGGGACGAAGAGCGAGAGTCAAGTTCTGCTGCTGAACCCATCAGAAAGACCTGCGCTGCAATTGAATGCCGCAAGACGAGGAATAAGCCCCCAAGAGTAGCAGTCGACAGCATGCCAGTTGTCCAAGGATGAGTACTGGGACAAGTTGCGCAGGTCCTGAGAGACACAGGCAGCAACACAACAATTGTGCGGCGTGACCTGGTTCCTGACCGCTGTCTAACTGGAGAAACCAGGAAAGTCATGCTCGTGGACGGCAATGTCAAACAGCTGCCCGAAGCGCGCATCTCAGTTCATACGCCATACCTCATTGGGGACATAAATGCATTGTGCATGAGCGGTATCTTGTATGACCTTGTGCTCTGCAATATCCCAGGTGTCAAGGAGCCGCACGAGCCAGATCCTGACTGGGAATATCCGGACTCGTCAACCAAAGCCAGTGCCGCTAGCCAGGTGCCCTCATCTAAAAGAAGGTTGTCGAGAGTCTCAGCCGTTCCCAAGACGACGAACAGAGATCTGAGCTCTCAAAGTACCTTCAACAAGTGCTGTAAGCAATGTTGTGTCAAGAAGGGCATCGTGGAGAAGAGTGCTGGTGGCTTCGCGAACAAGCGCGATGATTACGAGAGCAAGTCGTCGTTGCGCGGCACAGTGACACAGCCACGCAGGCAGTTATGCAGTGCTGGGAGAGTGACGACGGCAGCCACATGCACGAAAGCCAAAACCTCTGGGGTAAACGAGGACAGCAAGACCGCAAGCGAACCAACAACCCTCATGGGAGTACAGAGGCGCCAGCCCTCAAAGCAACAGAAGTGCAGGTACGGCAGAAAGTGTTTCAAGAGAGACGTACAGCACCTCAAGCAGTTTCGTCAGCCCAAGGTCTCGTACTACGAAGCTTTCTTGAGAGACGAAGACGAGAACAGACATCAGGACGAGTCCAAGGACCGTGCCGATGGCAGAACCATTGCAATTAATAACGAAGACAACGGCAAGTGGGACCACTATGACAAGCCAGTGTGCCGATTCGGGACGGCATGTTTCAACAGGAATGGCCACCACTTGAGGAACTTCGAGCACCCACCCACGACTAGAACAAAGAAAGAAGAAAACCAATGCATTTTCACCTCGACTGGTACGTGGTAAAAAATGAAAACCAGAAAAGGGAATGCGCTAGAGGACAAGCAGTTTACCACCTTTTCTGGTTATTTTTGTTTAGCGTGTATGAAGAATGAACGAACGTCAGATGTCGCTGACAGTGTCCTGAACTGCTTCAAGCAGTGCTCGCCCTCATTATCATTCACTACGGAACTTCCGGACAACGATACACTCCAGTTTCTAGGCTTAGCATTGTTTTTCAATACTAAACTGGTGAAAAGGGGGGATTGCTTCCTCATGCCTCAACTCGGCTCTGACCTAGTCATGCTCTCTATGGTCAGCCTTAGCTTTGACCGCCAGAATTCGCGCCTTCTGGCTTCGGGTTTTCCTTCCACATTACTCGTTGCCGTTGCATCCTCCCTTCTTAAGCAGATTGGTGCCTGACCCAGCGTTCCTACACAACAGAGGCCCAACAAGTTTGTTGTCATGCCCTACATTCACACGATTTCACACAACCTTAAGAGGATAGGATCAAAGCATGGCGTAGACCTCGTCTTCACGGCACCCTTTAAGCTTTCCCGTTTGTGCAATCTTGCCGGTGAAAAAACAGTCTGCAGAAAGAAACATAAGAAGCCATTTGTCCCCTGTGCTACGGAAGTGGTATATAAGATACTACTCAGTTGTGCTAAGCTTTACATCGGCCAAACGGGCCGATGTCTTACGGATAGACTAAGAGAGCGCGCAACTACGGTGAATGCTCAGAATGATGGGGCGCACCTTCGTGCGCATTGCAATAAAGGCGGTTGCAAAGCACTTCTACAGGAGGCAGACGTCATGAGTCGAGCAAAGGGCAGGCGTGAAAGAGAGATCGTAGGGGCGGAACAGATTAAGATTGCAGCAGACGCGTGCATCAGTGCACCTTCGGTGCATCTGACAATGAAGGAAATAAACTTGCTTCACGGCAGTTAAGTGTATAAACTGATTAAACGAAGCCCCTTTGTGTGACAATCAGTTGTGACTGCGCCTGCGCATATCTTTTCGCGGTGAGATGCTTTTCGAAATAAACTCAGTTGCAAGTTGAGCGTCTTTTCTTCTAAGTGGTCTTTCTTTCCTTCCAAGCCTTCGCTCTGATATGCCAAACGTCTAGCAAAGCGGCGTCGCCAGGAGGCTGAGCGACCTGCCCGACCATCTGAGCAGCAGCAACACCGCCGTCGACGACGTCAAGACTTGTCGATTGAGTGACTATACGATGAAACTTAGCGAAAGCGCCGGTTCGACTCGGACCTTCGAGATGGACTTCGTAAACAATCCGTTTGGATATGTGTGCGACCTGTGTGAAAAACTGTGACAGATGAAAACTCGACGGCGGTAACTAGTGTCACGCGTGAAACGTTCAGTTTAGTGGCGCCGCCTATCTCACGCTACGTATATCCTGGCATAGCCGGCGGATCGGCAAGCCACTGCTAGTTTTTTTTTTTTTTTTCATACGAACCGTGCGTGCACTTTATTGCATTTTGTTCTGTTTCGTATGCATGTGCAACCGCACCGGCAATTAAAACATTATTATTAAGGCGAAAGCCCTTAATGGCTCAGACTCCCGTCCGTTCATCCTTGCTCTTCAATGGTGCCTGCTGCGGCCTCTCCGCCTCACACTCTTTCAGCAATCACGTGATTGTACAGCGGCGCATAGCAACAGATGCGCCGCCACAGCTGTGGCCTCCCCCTTACACACTCTCAGCGATGACGTGACACCCTTCTCTGATGCGGAGACGAACGAGTCAGTGGGCGCGTTAAGTTAATGAGCTCGAGCGCGCTCTAGCCAGCGGGGTGCGCTCTTGTAAACTTAACCGTTAGAAAGCAACTTGCGGTGCGTGATTACGGAACGCACTCTACTCGCTCCGACCCTGAAACCAACGTTCACTTTGAAAACTGGGCGGTGTTGCGCGGCGCCGCCACAGCGTTGGCTGGAAGTGGCGCTGTTGTCGCAGCAGGCTTCAGCCAGTCCAGCAACGTGCGCCGGATTGAGTGTGTGTTTGGCTGCGGTTGCGCTGTGTCCACGTGTTCTAGTACGCACCCTGAAGAAATTTTTCGTGCTGTTCTGCTCGATGTAGCGTTGATTTTTGTTCGTCTGCAATGCCGACTTTTTGTGTGCCTAGATGCACAAGCGGCTATAGGACTTCCGAGAAACTTCTGGGCTCCACGTGATTCGGCTCTCTGTGCTGCGTGAGATCGAGCTATTCCCCGTCTTGACAAAAGGCTGTCGGACAAATTGCAAGTTTGCGATGAGCATTTTCATGCCGAGGACATCTTGAAAACGTACAGGCACGTTGCCGATGGGAAAAAAAATCGAAATCACTTGCGGTAATGAAATGGAGTCTTCTGCAGGGAAGTGCGCCTAAAGTTTTTCCTAGCCTCCCGCCGTACCTTGCGAAGCTGCCTCCCCCCCCCCCCCCCCCCCCCCCCCCCAAAAAAAAAAAAAAAAAGAAGATTCCAGATCGAGGGAGGACGGTCGAAGAAAAATGTTGTTTGAAGCGTGTTAAATCACCCTGCGAGTCTGAACACTGTGCGGATAACTCAGACATCACTTCGGTAGGCGGTGCGCTTCGTTTGAGTGGCATTCAAAGTGTTCCTTTGCCGTCTGCGAGTTGGCGCAGTATTCACAGCTATGTTGGAAACAGTAGTTTTCTGGCCATTTATGCTGTAGACGCTGAAGAGCGAACACTAGTCATTGAAAAATGCGTCATCGTCGCTGAAGATATGTCAGTGAGCGTTAGTGTGCATAAGCGTGTTGCAAAGACATTTAAATATGGCACTATCACAGCGCTTTCACACCTGACAGAACTGCTCGCGCGTGTTGACTCACTGAATGTGTGCCCAGGTTGCGAAAGAGTATATGCGCAGGGGGCCAGGGCTATATGAAGGAGGAAGTAGCTGTTGTGAAGTATTAACCCAGAGTATAAGCTGCATACTTTGTTCGAAGCTGAACCTCTCGACCTCTATTGGCTCCTTTTCGCAACTTGTGCAGATGAGCCAGCGCAATATTAAGGCGAAAGCCTTTAATGTCTCATGCTCACGTCGGTCCGGTGTCCATCCGTCCGTCCGTCCGTCTGTCCGTCCGTCTGTCCGTCCGTCCGTCCGCCGTCCGTCCATCCGTGCGTCTGTCCGTCCGTCCGTCCGTCCGTCCATATGTCCGTCTGTCCGTCCATCCATCCGTCTGTCCGTCCATCCATCCGTATGTCCGTCCGCCCGTCTGTCCGTCCGTCCATCCATCCGTCTGTCCGTCCGCCGTCCGTCCGTCTGTCCGTCCGCCCGCCCGCCCGTGCGTCCGTCCGTCCGTCCGTCTGTCTTCCGTCCGTCCGTCCGAGCTCTGGCACGGAGCCAGGTGGCCGCCGGGATGCGCAAACGGACGCCGGTCGCGTCGGACTCTACATCGCTCGCGCTTCGCTTGCGTAGCGTCGCTGTGCCCAGCGTTTGCAATCATTCTGACCGACGCCGTCTCAATGGACACAGGCGTTCACGGAATACACTTTCGAATTTACAAAGGGTCCGTCAATTTAAGCGCTGGAACGCTATGGCGTTTGCACGATGCACAAAGCTCGAGGAAATAGTAACGCATGCGAACGGAGGAAGATTAGTCTCGCGTCTCGCTGCGATTCGCGGTAAAAAATTAAATAAGAAAACACGCACACATTCGGTTTGTGTGTTATCCCACTGAGAGTGTAAAAGATAAAAGACATGGCATAGTCAGTGGAATGGCCACACGCTTTCGCCGAACACACTTTGGAATGTACAAAGTGTCCTTCAATTTTTTCCGGTCCCGACTGGGTTTCATCGCTATCGAAGTGTGTCGTGACACATGCGTAACTTAGTCATGCGCTTGGGAGGGTTGATTTCTGCAAATGCGCTGTGCCGCATAGTCGATCTGCATGACAACTATACGCGATGTTTCTAATCTTCCTGACGTTTCTTGGGCACTTATAAGGAACTATAATGGGTTATGCGAAGGATGTGAGCACAACCCACTGCACAACTCGCGCGGCTTTGATAAAATTCTGTAGTTACGCATTTTCACAGGACCTACCAGAACCTTTGAAGTCTTCCCCTTTAGCTGAAGAACATTGTCAAAGCTGCTCGCTTTGTCATTTAAAAGTGGATTTTGACAATGAGCAACACTAAGGCCTGTCGCGGTGAACTTGATGAGAGCCGCAGCGTCCGCCAAGCACTGGGTGCCTGCTATATAGTTCGCGCAACATAGCACGCCATCTAACGCGCTTTCAAACATTCTTGCTAATGGAATTAAACATTCACGATTACCTAAAGATAAAAACTAGTCGTTCTTGCAGTTGCGTTTTCAAGCAACTCAATATTTGCGCGGATAGCAGCTGCATGCGCGACGCTCGCTCGTGCTTCGTCGTCAGCTACGTAGAGCCTGTTGCTGCGGTAGCGCCACCTGGACCGGAAGGCAGTTATGCGCCGCTTTCAGAGTATGGCGGAGGCGGAGAGTTTGAACAGGTTCTATAACCTGTTCTATAACTGAACAGGTTCTATACACGTTGCCTGAGGCGGTGTACGAGAGCCTGCACGAGACTTCACCCCTGCTACGGCTTCCGGAAGAATGACGTGTTTCCGACTCTCTCCTCGAGTGAAGTGCGTTCTCCTTCGCCACTCGTTCCTACTGTGGAAGCAACGTAACATTCGCCATGTAACGATTTCGTGCCCCCGAAAGCAGTCGGCGGTAATCACCATTAAAGTAAGCTCCGAAGGCGTCGCACTCGAGCGCATTCGAGCGTGTTCCTTTGGAGTTCGGAGAGCGCTAACTTAACGCGCCCAATGGGTCGCTGCCGCGGCGCGCGCGAGTAAGACCCTGACCTTGGAGAGCGCGCATGCGCCCTCGTGCTTCATTCACGCCGATCGGCAAGACCATCCCGTATCGCCGCCATGTTTGTATACTAGCAGCGCGAGCCCTTCCCTTATAGGAGCACCGAGACCGAATCGTAGTGGCCTCGGCCAGCCGCACGAAGAGACCACCATGACAAAATGGATAGAGAGGGTATAAAGGTGGCAAGCACAGACATTTGGATGAACAGTGCAATTTCACTGGGAATGTCATGTCCAAAAACGAAAAAAAATAGGGGGGACCCTTAAGCTTCGCCTTTAAGAGTTGAACGCGATAGCGATATCCCGTCCCTAGTGCGTACTTCAATCACTTAGTGCATACTATGTAATGGGTAGTATGCTTTAAACCAGGAGAAATTATGCGCGGCAAATGTGGGAAATGTTTTCGAACTTGCTATGCACCCACTACGTGGTGTTAAGGGAATACGCCCAGTAAGGTGTGTGCCGTTTGTAATGGGTGGCTGGCTTTAAACTATGGAATCGTTATGATAGTCACATATTCTGACGCCCGATGGCAATGTACGCTTGTTCCACGCAATATTCCTGGGATATTACATGTTATATTGCGACGCCTATATAAAGGACGCTTGCGTTTGCGAAGCATGGAAGTTATTTTCACTGCATTTCCAAGCAGAGGAAGTTATTTTCACAGTATTTCCAAGCAGAGGCATGGCTGTGTGGTAGAACACCTGCTTGCCACGCAGACAACCCGGGTTCGATCCTCACTCGGACCCGAAACTTTTTTATTATTTATTTTATTTTCATCTTTCTCGGTTTTTCGGTCACGGACAAGATGATGATTTTTCGGTCACGGACAACATGATGATTTTTCGCTCACAACCAACGACGCCGACGCCGACGCCCGCATTTCTGCGAAACGAGCTCTTTAACGCTATCGCGTTAAAAGACATGGCATAGTCAGTCGAATGGGCACAGGCTGTCGCCGAACGCACTTCGGAATTTTCAAAGTGTTTTCCAATTTTAAGCGCGACGTATCAAAGCACCGAATCCCATCGGGAGTGATGTGCGATGCATATGTCGGCACTTTAAGGGAGTACTCACTCAAACTCACTCACCACAATTTTTTCAGCCTTCGCACTCACTCACGTTCACACTCACGACCACTCACACTGATTAGTTCTCACTCACGTTCACACTCACGTCCACTCACACCCATGAGTACTCACTCATACTCAACTCACCACGTTCAAATGAGTGTGAGTGAGTGTGAGTTGAGTGCACTCATGAGTGAGTGTGCCGAGCTATGGTGCGATGTGACAGCCCATGCTGTGGTGGCGCCATCTTGCGGCTTTCGATATCAACTGCGGCAGCCTTGTCTCCTCCCTGAACACACTACCACATATTCTAGTACACTATAGCCTGCCGTACGTGCTGCGCGATGTCGTTGCCGACATTGTCGTCGTCATCACCGTCGACTGGTGGCACTGATTTTCTTGACGCTTCTACATTTTCCGAACGATCACCACGGGCATGAATACGCGAGAAGCCTTCGAATAGTAGGCAGCTGGCGGAAGTTCCGCAGAAGGGTAATGGCTATGAAGAGTCATTGCTGGTTGCGCCACCCAGAGGAAGTAAGAGGTAAGGAGAGGCCCTGCCGTCACTCTCTGTAAAGCCGTGGAGAAGCCGGAAGTCGGCCATATTAACTGGGCAGATTCTCCTCTCTTGTTTGCATGTGACAAGCGAAGTAGAAGGCGCGTTACCCTCTCCGGCTCGAAAACCACGTGGGCTGCACGGCACGCGTGTTGTGGCTATCCGAAACCAACTCAACAGGACTTAACACGGTGAGTGAACGCGATACTATTGGCGAAATCATTTCGTCCGAGTAATAACAGCAAGTAAGAGCTCGTCGGCAAGGAAGCAAACACAAGAGAACGCCATGCTAGATGCATTGACTACGGTGAGCGTCGTGTCAATGTTTTCACGACATTTATTCACGCACTGTACAGGCAACACGATCGGCCGTGCGCCGCCTTCTATGGTTGCATTCCGTTTCTCACGCGGCGCCCGGTCACCGCGCTCGTGTTCCACGTAAAAGCTCACCGGCGTCAGCATCGTGCAACCGCGGTGGTCGACCTTGTGCACGGTGCAGGTGTACGAGTGACACTTGAACGCGGTTCCTGTAACGCCGAGAGTACACTGCTAGGGGCGAGCATAGCAAGCGAAACAGAAAATGTATTTTAATGCGCACAAGCAAGTTATTCCTGTACACATATCGAACACGAAACTACATATATGTTTCGTCCGTTGTCACAAGCAGGAACACTACACAACCGTCACTGACCTGCAAGGCGTTCGTCGTGGTTCCGTTTTGTCACGGTGTCTGAACCCGATTTCGCTGAGCACTTCATATACTTCATCGGCGTCATCCTCTGCACGGCACGTGAATATACGCGCTTCTTTCACGCACTGGTGAGGTCCCGTGGCTAACAACAGGTTTTGTAAACGTTGCTAGGTACAATACCCGCCGGGAGAACACAGCGTACCTAACAACGCGGCACAAAGTAGGATACCATCCGCCTACGGTTCAGTACGAGACCTTCGGAGGGGCATATGCCGCCGCCGCTAACCGCTACATCAGCTACACTGCACAACACGTAATTATAGCAACGCCGCCATTGTGCCCAGTGGATATGGTCGCCATGCCGTCATTTCCTCCACATTTTTTTAGTAGCGCGCCGGCTGGGCTTGCCCTGTCCTCTCTTTCCTTCCTCCATGGTACGCCAGCTCGGAGCTCGGCTGCTGCTGTGACGTCGCGGAAGTTTGGTGTCACCTTCAGCTTAGTTTTGATAAGGGCGATGTCCTGAAGCGTAGTGATTCCGCATGCATCCGAATTTCAAAGGCCATATCAATAACCTTCTTAACTATAGCTATAGAAATCCGGCAGATGATATAACCATGTTACCGACCCCCCCGCCCTCCCACACGCATACACAGACACGCGAGTTATGCGCATTTGTTTAAAGGATGAGTACTTATTTATAATCACCGTGACGTCTATTTCTTAATTATAACGTGTATTTCTATCGAGTGAGTGCTCAACAGGTATTAAGAAATTGATTGGGTATGGCGTGCCCGTTTAGCCGTGGTGCCGCGGCAGCCACTCAGAAACGGGGCGCATGCGAGCGAAATACGTGACCACATTATCTGCTGCACAGACCGTCCGATTTACATGCTCTCATTGAATGTCAACATTCAACGAAGAGAAAAAACTAAACAAAATAAAAAACCCACATAATTCGTTTTGTGCGCCCGTGCACATCCACGAGATGGAAAATTTTTGAGATGCCACTCCATTGTTTCCCAAAGGCCAGGGAGGTGAAGACGAGTCATATTTTGAGCCTGAAGATATAGATGGGCATTTTTCAACCAACGACGACGATTCTATGCAAGGGCCGTTCACTGCTGGCTCATTAGTCACTGCCACGTGAAAGAACAACAATGTGGTTATATTGCCTGGAAGGCAAACCGACTTATTATAATTGATGCGTAGCAAATCGTTTATTAACGCCATAGCGCTAAAGAACTCGTGTCGCAGAAATTCTGGTGTCGGCGTCCTTGGCTGTGAGCGAAAAAGTATCATGTTGTCCCGGAGAGAAAACTTCGCTGATGGTACATAAAATAGACAATAAAATTCTTAGATCCGAGTGAAAATCGAAGCCAGGCCATCTGCGTGTCAATGCAGGTATTCTATGAGAGAGCCATAGTACTGCCTGGTTCAAAAAAAAAACTGTATCAATGTCACGTAGTTGGAGGAGTCTCCTCAACGCAAGTAGTAGTGCGTGTCAGAAGCGTACAGTCGCGCCAAGCGTTAAAATTTGTGAATTGAGCAAAAAAGTCACAGTTTCGCCGCAACGGCGAAGCAATGAATGCGATGGCAAGAACTTGGGATTTCACGCGAACAAAGCAAAGCAGATCGAAATTTCGAGCGCACTGCTCATGCCCACAGGACGCACGAAAAGAACAAACACAGGAGAAGCGCGAACTAATAATGTTCAGAGCTCGACACTTAACACTCTGCTCAAACACAAAGGACGCACAAAAGCACACGCACAGTTATACACAGGACGAGCGCGAACTAACAAGTGTCACCATTGTTGTTACTTCACTGTGTTTGAACAGCGTGCTTCTTTCGCGAACGGGGCCTCTGCAGCGAGCGAAAGAAGCACGCTTTGTGAGCTATGTAACCTAAACGCAATCTTTCCGGCGAAAGCACACGACGACCCGGCCACAGGTGGTCTAGTGGTTATGGTACTCGACTGCTGACCCGCAGGTCGCGGGATCGAATCCCGGCCACGGCGGCCGCATTTCCGATGGAGGCGAAAATGCTTGGAGGCCCGTGTGCTTAGATTTAGGTGCACGTTAAAGAACCCCAGGCGGTCGAAATTTCCTGAGCCCTCCACTACGGCGTCTCTCATAATCATTTCGTGGTTTTGGGACGTTAAACCTCCAGATATTATTATTAAAGCACTCGACGTAAAACCACCCCCCATCCACCATCCCAAGATAAGCGCGCACGCGCTCGCAGGGGCACGGGCGACTACGCCGCGAGGGCAAAGGGCAGGTTGAGGAGCCAATGCATCGCAACGAGTGGCGCCCAGCGCGCACTTCGCGCCATATCGCTGGTAAGGCAGAGAACACACTGATATTCCCCCGAGATCGGCGTACCGCCAGCGGTGAATGCTGTATATATATAGGCTCGGCGTTGGCATGCTGAAGGGCGGGTGCTTCCGTGGCCTAGCGCTTAGCCCCGCGCGCTGCGGAGCAAGAGGTCGCACCCGTTCGATTCCGCGCGTCGGAAAATATTTGTCTGAACTATTTTTCTTCGTGGCCTTTATATTTATATATATATACATATACGGGCCATGACGGCGACGCCGACGGCGAAAAGCAGCCGAGAGTGTCCATATAATTGCTATCGAAATAAAAGTGGATGTTTAAAGGCTAACCCATACAAAGCGCTCAGACATATTTAATTCATCATCAGCTGTAAAAACATCAATAAAGTGAACCGCTGCGTACGTTCGCGTGTCGCCTTACGGACGCATAGTGGTCCCTTGGCTGATTCGCAAAAGGAAGAATTATGGCGTAGTGGGTACAGGCAGTAGGCAGTATGCACCCGACTGTGCTATCGTGTTCTACTCCGGAAGACAGTGTCAGAGATTGTAGATTGTGGCGACGCGGGGTCGACGAGCACACGGAGAACCGCAAACAAATACGCTTTATCAATCGCTGAAGAGACTGCAACGACTTCATCGTCCCTGCGCTCGGTCAAGAATACAGGCGCTCCTTCGTTGTCGTCGCCACTGGTACGTACGCGCGGCATATTCCCCCTTTAAAAAAAACATCGCCCCGATGTTAAACGTTCAGGAAGCAAGGTAAAAGAACTGCACAGGTAGTCACTGAAAGTATGGCTTCATCTGAAATACGTGAACAATTTCTGGCGAATGTTTTCTGGCGCTTTGAACACTGAAGGCCGTCCGGAGCAGCGCTTGTAATTGAACGTCACTGATGCGTCGCAGTACTGCGCAAGGTCTGAAGTATCTTCGCAACAGCTTTTCAGATAGCCGACGCCGCCGACGAATTGGTGTTTAGACCCACACTTGGTCGCCCAACGTTGCATATGACGGGTGTTTGCCGGAGGTTGTAGTGTCTGGCGTCGTCGTCTTGTTGTTCGGTGATTCGAAACCTGGCAAGTTGTCTAGCTTCTTCTTCTTGCTGCGTAAGCTCTTCAGCGTCCGTCACATTACCAGAATTTTTCGTGAGGCAAAATCGCGTGTAAAGTTGTCGTAACCTCACGGCCGTAAACGAGACTGAAGGATGTCTTCCGAGAGGCCTTCTCACGAGCCGCGTTGTACGCGAATGTGACGTAGGGCAGGATGTCGTCCGAGTTCTTGTGCTCTACATCTACATAGATGGCTTATCATGCCAGCCAGGATCCTGTTGAGACGTCCAGTGAGCCCGTTGGTCTGGGGATGATACGCCGTTGCGTTCCTGTGAGCAGTACCACTTAGTCGAAGAACGTTGTCCAAAAGTTCGGCCATGAACGCAGTCCCTCTGTCGGAGATAACTATTGCGGGAGCGTCGTGTCATAAAACGATGGATTTCGATAAAAAATATCGCGCCACTTCAGCAGCTGTTGCCCGTCGCAGAGTGCCCTGTCTCGGCGTATCGGGATAGGTAATCTGTGGCGACGATTATCCATTTATTTCCGTTGGCACACGTTGGGAAGGGGCGCAAAAAATCCATGCCGATTTGTGCAAATTGTGTTGTCGGGAACTTGCACGGGATGCAACAGGCCGGCTGGCTTGATGGATGGTGGCTTGCGACGCTGGCAATCTAGACATGTCTGCACGTAAGTTTTGACGACCGTGGCAAGTCTCGGCCAGTAATAGTTCTGCCTAATCGTTGCCAATGTTCGGGAGTAGCCCCAGTGTCCAGCGGTAGGTTCGTCGTGGCAGGCTTGTAGGACCTCACGACGAAGCGATGAGGGAACGAAGAGCAAGTAGCTGCTTCCGGCAGGTGAGAAGTTCTTATAAAGTACGTAATTGTACAAGCGGCATGGCACCAGCCCCCTTGCGAATAACTTCGGCACGCTATGTGTTCTTCCTTCTCAGTAATTAATTAGCGGTAGCAGTTCAGCGTCGTCCCAGCTGCTGTCGTGAAAAAGTGGTAGTGTCCACGATTCCCATAGAGGCTGTATCCTCGTCGTCGTTGAAGTTGAAGTTGAAGTTTATTCATCTTTGTAAGCATACATCAGTTATCCAGTGGTTGAATAGGAAGGGGTGGTGAAAAGGCAACAGAATGCCTGACAGCGCACCAACCCCCCGCCTAGACCACAATGATGCACAACATGCAGCCCGTATATATATATATATAAGGCATAAATACATAAATTCAAGGCAGCAAAATACAATCAGTACTGATATACAGCGATAAAAAGAACAAAAGAGCAGGAAAGAACAACAGAAAATAAATAATTAGGCACCTATAAACGCACTCTTTAAAAAATGAACAAAAAATGTTCTTTAATAACAAAACCGCAGTTATTAATAGCAGTGAACAGGATCATATCTCGCCCGAAAGAATTCAAGACACAGTGCATATCTGAAAAGTACATGAGATGCGCAAATCTTACACACACACACACACACACACACACACACACACACACACACACACACACACACACACACACACACACACACACACACACACACACACACACACACACACACACACACACACACACACACACGAAATACCGGGGACGTATCATGTTTGAAGCGCGAGTAGACATGCGTGGATCTTTTTCTTGAAAATTGCTAATGACCTACTTTCATTCACTATGCCGATGGCCATGCTGTTTGAATTTAGAAACGAAGGAATAAGGTGTGCTAGTTTTTGTCTACCGTAGTTGGTCCGAATCCTCTCACTTTTTCTAAAGCTATAAGTTTGTGGTTTCCGGGAGTAAGCATCAGCGTTCGATTTAATTTGATCGTAGATGACTGTCGCCAACTTTTTATAAAAGATATTTTCAAATGTTAGGATTCCATGCTTATGAAAAAAGTGGGGCAGAAGGCGTTCGACGCGGAACATGTTCGATAATACGCAGCATTCTTTTTTGCAGTTTGTGAATACTAATTTTATTTGTTTTTGTTGTCGAGCCCCAGATTAATACACAGTAATGTATGCGCGAATAAACTAAAGTGTAGTAAAGCTGTTTTGTTACCCAAAGGGGTAGTAAGCATCTGATTTTGCCGATTACACCAATGGACCGTGATACCTGGGTACGAAGTTTATCTATGTGACTGGACCAGTTCAACGTTTTGTGGAAAATGACGCCTAGGAACTTTTGAGTCGGAACCCGCTCAATCAAAACTCCTCTAAATGTGAGCTGCGTATTATGAAGAATAGAACGGTTTCGAGGTTGAAAAAATTATGTATTTTGTTTTCTTAATATTCAATTCTAATTGATTTGTTTTCAACCATACAGACAAATTGTTAAGCCAAAGGTTTGCTTGTTTTTCTAGACTACACATATCTTGACCGGGAAAAAAATACGTTAGTGTCGTCTGGATATAATACTATATGTGGTGTTAGAGGTACGTTTACAATATCATTTATGTAAAGTAGAAACAGAAGTGGCCCGAGTATGGAACCCTGTGGGACGCCGTAATTTATCTTGCCCATTTGGGACTTTGAGTGCTTTATATCAGTATACTGAAACCGATTCGTAAGGTAGCTTCTTAATAAATTAAGAGATGAGCCTCTTATTCCGTATTCATTAAGCTTTTGTAGAAGAATGTCATGCTTAATGGAATCGAACGCTTTCTTAAAATCAAGAAATATTCCGATTGTGTGGCATTTTTGCTCAAAATTATCGATTATTTTATCTTTGACAGATAATAGGGCTTTTTCACTACATTTGTTCTTCTGAAACCCGTATTGATGTTCTGTTATGATTTTTTTTGAACTACAGAAGTTTGAAATTCGTACATGGATGACACGTTCTATAATTTTCGAGAATATGGGCAGAACAGAAATGGGTCTGTAATTACTCATGTCATTTTCTTCACCACCTTTGTGAATAACAGATACTTTGGCTACTTTTAGTTTGTCCGTCTTGGGCTACTGTCTCAACAGGTCACCGAGAAAAACAGTCGGCGTCGGTGTGTCGTTTTCCCGATTTGTAGGCAACAGGTAAAGTCAAATTCTTGGGAACCGAAGACTCCTGCCATTACCATAGCCGGTTGAAGAAAGATGTTGACGGGCCTCATCCCGGACAACTTCAGCGACAAAAAACAATACCGGGGTCGGTTCGGTTGGTGGAATTAAACCGAGCGGCCGAAGCTCGTCTCGCAGAATCTCCCGGACGACTTCCCGCAGAGGCTTGTCGTTGTCGTTGTCTCGCAGAGGCTTGTCGCAGCCATAACGGAAGTACTCGCTAGAGTTGGACCATGTTTTCATGCTGGCGATATTGTTGCTGTAGGGCCTGTTCAATTGCTGTGGCTTCTTTGGTGAACTCAGCTACTGTTGTCGTAGGGTTTCTCACAACCCCAGCAAACAGTTACTCCTTCACTCCTCGCATGAGATACCGTAACTTCCTATCTTCTGGCATCTCGGCGTCTGCCCTGCGGAAAAGACGGGCCATGTCCTTGGCGAACATAGCAACGCTCTCGTTTGGTTTTTGTATTCGAACTTCCACTAGACGTTGCGCTTTTTCCCGTCTGTCGACACTAGTAAAAGTGTCAAGCATTTGGGTGCGGAAATCGTCCCACGTAGCCAAGCTTCTTTCCCGGTTTATATATACGATGCCGGAGCGCTGTCCTTCAGGTAGCAGTAGGCATTGGACAGCTTGGCATCTGAGATAGCCCTTTGGTTGTATTTCGCACAGCGTTCGAAGTGGTCCAGCCAATCGTGGCTGTTTTAATAGGCTTCGCCGTGAGAACAATCAGGAGACTTAGTATTCTGCAGCTTCACGAGCGATGGAGCTGCAGTGGCCATGGTGGCTGAAGGAGGCAAGTGCTGGAACTTCCTGGTAGGGGGGTTGAGTAGGGGCGCCAGGCCTAGCAGACGGTGACTGAAACGGTGAAGCGGTGTGTCGACGCGTGGTGGCGATTCCGCGCTCGATCGTCGACTCCACGAGGGGGGAGCCAAACATCAAGCTTACCCAGCACCTCCACCAGTGTGATGACGTGGGATCGGCGAGCACACGGAGAACCACAAACTAATACACTTCATCAATCACTGAAAAGACTGCAACGTCTTCTTCGTCCCTGCGCTCGGCCAAGAACGATCCCGCTGCTTCGTTGTCGTCGTCACTGGCACATACGCGCGGCAATATACTGCGTTAATTTGGGGGCCGGCATTTCTGCCAGTTTATCAGCGACAATTGAACGCAACAGTCGATAAACCAGCAAGAGCGGAAGCAACCCAACAAGACACTTTCGCGAAACATAGATCAAGTTGGCGGGGCGCAACACCTCTACTACACAACGATTAGAACTACCACAACATTTGTGCCAGTTGTCACGTGATCATAGAAGGCGGTAGAGAGTTTTGGGCTGGGCGGAGGCGACGCGCCGCGACGTTACTACAAGTGCCTAAATATTTCAACGATGTTTAGTGCTGTTTACGAACATGGAGTAGGTCTATACCCTGGTCATGGTCGAGCCACAAACGCCGTCTGAGATTCTGGGGTGTCGTGGTCGCAAAGGAATACATGTTAGTTCTCTGAAGCATTGCTAAGATTACATTATTGACTTGTCGCCACGTTGGCTACTTGTTTCGTGCGGGCCCAATGTGATTACGAAGAGATGCTGAAGGGCCCCTCAGAGAACTAGGACACCCAAATCCACAACTGCTATTCGCAAAAGGAAGTCTACTTTTACACGGACACTCTAAGGCGCCGGACGAACACCTTTTTTCCCAATGACAGCCTTAAGTTCACGAGAGGATGTAGTCTTCGTCGCTTCGTCCATGTGCGTCGTGCCATGCGCATGTAGAATGTCCGTGTTGGTTCAACATCCCAGTAGTATGATTTACCCACTGCCCTCGCGGTGGCGCAGATCCGTGTTCCCTTGTGTTTTGGAAGAAATAGCGCCACTAAAGGTAATTACTCCGACCTTCCGGTTTTCTTCCCGAGCGTTGTATGCGTTACCGAAAAAGATAACTAAATACGTTACTCAATACTCTGAGAAAAAGGGAAACCGTTACCGCCATGCGTTACCTATATAAAAAAAAGTAACGCGTTACCGTTACTGCCATTATTACCGAAAAAAAGTCACGCAGGTTACTTCTGCCTGTACTCCGGGGTCAGAAACTTAAGTCAGCGCGCCCTAGCTTCAAGAACAAGAGTTGCAATTTAATAAACCTCATATTTATATTTCACTTAAAAGCGCTAAAGAAAACAACGATTATAGCTGAATTAGTGGTATGAGTACAAAACTTTGAGCAAGTGTGCCAAACACTAGCGATATTATAGTCGCCTGATTGTCACCGTAGAGTAGCATGCGATTGCTTATAATTTCGTGGCACATGCATTGGTAAAACTATTTCTTAAAGTGGCAGTAAACAGAAATTGACACTTCAAATAATAACAATACCTGGGGTTTTACGTCGCAAAACCACGACATGATTATGAGGGATGCCGTGGCGGAGCGCTGCGGAAATTTCGACCATCTGGTGTACTTTAACGTGCGCTAGCATCGCACAGTAAAGGACCGCTACCATTTTGCCTCCACCGAAATGCGACCGCGCCGGCCGGGATCGAACCCGTGACCTTTGGGTGAGCAGCCGAGCACCGTGACCACTGATCCTCCGTGGCGGACAGAAAACGATATTTATTAAATGCGAAGCATTTCTTAGCGAACTTCGGCGACTTTGAGCGTATCTATCTAGCTATCTATCTAGCCACCTACGTATCGGATCTAGCCGCCTACGACTTTATGCTCTCCTGGCCGTATCGTTAACGGGATTTATAACAAATTTGGTATGGCATAACATGAGTGTATGACGAACATAAATGGCTGGTCATATGATGAAAATCATAAATAACTTGCCATGAAAAAAAATTACACCATCTCCCGCTAAAGGGAACCATGTGTAGATGTGAAGCAGCGAGCGCTAACGCTTACACTGGCGGTGGCGTTGACGCTGGCGCTCATAGCAGCGTTGCACAGGAGAGAAAACTGGGGAGGCGCAAAGCACGCAGTGATGGAGCGGTGTTTCCTACTGGAACATGTCAATCGCTGCTAATGGGCAATGAGAGACAGAAGACTCCGACTGGACACAGAGACCCGCAGTCCACTTTTAGTTAACGCGCCAGCTGCGAATTTTTATTGTTCAACAACGCACAGGAAAAATCTCCCACCGGCACCACCTTGCAGGTCGAAATCCATTGCCATATATACGGAGTGGCCAGTGAACGGTTGTGCAGCGCGAGCAGTCGGTTTTTTCAACCAAGAAACTCGCTAGCAGACGCTGCCTGCGTTGGTGTCGCGAGACGAGAGAGGGGGGAGCGTAGGAGAGGAGAGAGAGGAGGGGACGCGCATGCGCAGTGGGAGGTGTGGACGCCGCGGGCAGGGATGCCTAGAGGATAGAGGGGGAAGCGTAGGAGAGGAGAGAGAGGGGGGACGCGCATGCGCAATGGTAGTGTGGACGCCGCGGGCAGGGATGCCTAGAGGAGAGAGAGGAGACAAGGAGGTTTTTTTATGTTTTTTTAAAGGGGTTGCGCATGCGCAGTAAGGGATGTCACGCCGCACACCGGATTAAGCTCCGCCATAAGATGCTTCACATCTAAAATCATTTACATGCCACGCTCATGGCGCGCTCGCGGCCGTTTCGTTAGCTTGATATACACCAAAATTGGTATTGCGCTACGTGCCTGTAGGACGAACATAAATGAGAGGTCCTAACATGTAAATCATGGCATGCATATTATGTCCAGCACGATTTGCCCCTTGCTGGCTGCTTCGCATTACATCGATTCCCACAGTGCGTGGGATCTGCCGGCTTTTTTATCAACAATCTCCTGATAGAAACCATCACTGATCTGTCAACAAACTTACAGTAATTATGACGGCGTGATTTTACTAGCGTACAAAAAAGTATGCGCAGATCTGGTATGAATAAAGAAATTCTTTAATTGCGTAGTCCCGAAAAATATTTGCAGCATAAATCATGTTTGTCCCTTTTACCTGCATAATTGCGGTGAACCTAGGAGTGTTTATGCGTCCCGTGTGATCCATATGGGCTCCAGCTTATATGGGGCTCGAAGGCAATGAAACGGCAGATGCCGCTGCCCGCGCTCTCACTCTCCGGGCAACGCCTTCAGACCCTTGCGACATGGATCCTGACCCTAATCTGGCCTTAACGTTTCGAGAAATTACTGAATTCTACCGATTCGGCCATGCAATTTACCTAAGCCCTGTAAGGGTCTTACAAAGACAGAGGAACGTACACTCCTCCGCCTTTACACCAAAACACTGCTGTGCCCGGCCAGTTGTAAAGCACTTCAATCCTGCCTGTACAGGCAAGTGCCCGCACTGTGCGGAAACATCTTCGGGCATTTTCCACATAATGTGGGCATGCCAATCAACCCCGAACCTCGCCCTAAAACCTAACCCCACCCGGGAGGACTGGGAGGCAGCCCTGCTCGGCTGTTCCGACCGGGCGAGGCAGAAGGCCCTGGTCGACAGAGCCCGAGTAGCGGCGGTCGCCAATGGGTTCCTGTAATGAGGAGCCCACCTAGTGTTTTGTGAGGGGTGACACCCTCCGGGCCACCTCAAACTTCCTCCCTTTTGCACCTGGAATAAAGTTTTTCAAGGAAGCAAGCAAGCAACAACCAGAACAGTATACCCGCAGTTAGAAGTTGATCACATACAAGCAAATTTTATTTTTAAGAGAGGACTGATAAACAGTGGAGCAATATTGCAGAGACACCTTGCTGACAAATAGAGCTAGTAAAATTTAAGAAATAGCTCTATTTCTAAGCGGTCGTTGAAATGCGTGCCTCGCTGCTACAGACGCAGTTACGTAAATACGTAATACGTGCGCAGTTACGGTAATAGGCGCGCGACAGACGCATTAGATGATACTCCTATTTTCAACACCTCACAGGCCGATAGCAGTCCGCCGCTGCGACATAGGGATATGCGAGGGAATGTGGCGCCTACGAGACGAAGTTTTGTGTGACTCCCGAGATAACTGAAGTAAAAAGTAACGATTAACATCACACCTCACGTTACCGAAAAATGTTAACGGAAGTAAATTGGACGTTAGAATTACGAAATGGTAACGAGTGCGCTACTAAATGAGCGAAAAAGTGTAACGCGTTACCGCTAAAGGCCTTACTTGTGACGCGTTACCGCCAATACAGTGCTCTTCACACATCAGTGACGGCATGCTAACTTGCCAGACATGGAGGCCGTGAAAATCGAGAATTCTGCATTCGTCGCAGAGACGATCGGCGCTCCGTCTACATGTTGTTATATTTAGATTACGTCCGCGCTTCAGTGAAACAATCTGAAACCTGCCCTGTTTCACTGCCACCATCCAAATTCACCACTGTGACTATTAGCGGGTAACGAGTAGTAATAAAGGGCTACTGAGAAAAAAAATCTTGGTCTGCAGTTTTTGTTCGGCGATATGTTGCTGGGCGACTATATAAACCACAGTGTAACACATCGGTAGCTGCAGCACGTGAACGACGGTCTGCTTATTACCGAACAGTCTCATTTTTGGTACGAGAGAAGTCCGAGAGCGACAAGCCGCCGTGTCTAACTAACGCCATCTAGCTTGCGCGCGCACAGAATTGTGAAACACTCTCGCGCTATCTGCAGGACTGGGCAAAAAGATACTTGTGGATCGCGATACGATATAAGATACTCAGGCAAGAAGTATTGAAGATACAGATACAAGATACTACCGCAACAATTGTATCCGATACGAATCTTGCCAATCGTATCTCAAGACACTTCGATACATTCGCAAGCTTCTTCTTATAGACCCGCAGATTGTAGTGGCGAACGCTTATGCACGAAAAGGTCGGCTCGAAAATTACTCAATTGTGGCCAATTTCATTTCATTTTAATGAAATGTATGCTAGTATCCTAAAAGTATGGCACTTCTTGCTCAAATTAAGTTAGTTTATTTCCGAAAGAACTTAGTAGTAATAATTATTCCAGGTTTAATGTCCCAAAACCACGGTATGATTATGAGAGACGCCTTAGTGGAGGGCTGCGGAAATTTTGAGCACGTGCACCTAAATCTAAATACACGGGCCTTAAGCATTTTCGGCTCCATCGAAAATGCGGCCGTCACAGCCAGGATTCGATCCTGTGACCCGCCGGCCGGCAGTCTAGCACCATAACCACTAGACTACCACGGGGGCAAGAACTTATTAGGGTATATTTTAGCTGCTTAACAGGCCAGATCTTCATACGGTTCGCTGAGAGTGGATCTTGCTTGTCATTTTTGTGAATGATGAAAGTCTCTGCTCATCTGGATGATAATCTAGTGGGTTGTCATCTAAGCACAAGAGCATCAATAGGGAAGCCTTCGCACGATTGTGCAAATATAGGTGTGCAGTTATACCTTGCCCATAAAAGACCGTTTACGTGATACCGAATCATCTATGTACAACATGCAACAGCGCTGGTAGCGACACTTTCTTGCTGCATTGTGTATAGATACACAGTGGAAGCTATAGATAAGGGACGCCGGACGCCTTGCCGCCGGTGCCTACAAATGCTCCCTGTTACTTATCAAAGAAAGGGTCACATCCAAGACATCCGAGAAAGCGGAAAATCTCTGGGGCTGATTCTGCCATCTCCAAGAAAATTGCAGCACACAGTGCTGACCGTGAAGCCGCTGATTCAGCTGCGGAGATGGACATTATTGCTGGCCACGAACCCGAAGATGGGGGGGGGGGGGGGGCGAACACTACAGAGACTACTTTACTGGAACACTGGCTCAAGCTTTCTATGCCCTTAATTTATTAGAGCTCCCACGACACGCCAAAGCACGAAGGATTTGTTTACTGGAAGCTTCGAATGGGGGAAACGACGTCCTTGTGTCACAGACAGCGGTAATTTTCTCACGAGACTTCTTGCGGATAGTAAGACGATCACGCGTATCAAATGATCATCCCACACCAGCGCAATATTTGATCGTTGTAAACTGCTTGTCATTTTACAACCTCCCTAAAGAAGTTAGCTCGGGCAATGCAGAGTTTGGTGACGATATGAGCTCTGTTTTTGAATCTTGTGATCGACTCTCCCGAGAAGCCAGAGTCAGCGATTTGGGCAATGTTGTCGAAGAAGGAGACCTGGACTTCGCGGACTGCATATCCAGATGATTCCATCTGATCATAAAGGATTGGGTGAGTAGAAAGTGATGGTCGGCTCATATATTATATGGATAATTACTTGGCACAAAAGTTACTCAAACGAAATGACTACACAGAGTGGAGGAACCTTCTTTTGCTTACCACAACTGAACCGGCAAAAAGTTATGAGTTCGCAGAGCTTTGTGACAGAGGTGGGCATTCTCTACCCTTCTGACGCCCTAGTTGACTCAGAGAGGGAACTACAGGGCATATTTACTGCCTTTTTCGGCAAGGTAGAGCTGTGCAGAAACAGCGTTGTTGATGAGATGCTGCTTGCAAAAAACCCCTTTGACTGTACCCTGGGATGTCGTCAGCTCGCAGACCTATTTACTTACGGCAGCAGTAGTAGAATTTGACGTGCTGAGAAGACTTCATTTTTTTTCGTCAAGGGTGTCAACAAACCTCGAGAAGCAAACCAAAAAAAAAACGATGCACGCAAGAATCAGTCGGCATTCATAAATGTGCCTGTGTGACCGATTGATCATAAAATAACTCTTCGGAAGGGCGACAAACTTGAACAGTGTTTCTGCTGGCTGCAGTATGCGCGCAAATCTGTAAATAAAGAGTTTGTTCCTACAGTCAGGCGGTGCTACCCAGTGTTGTTTCCTTTGACTGTACAATGCATAATCCCGGCCACGGCGGCCGCATTTCGGCGGGCGCGAAATGCAAGAAAACCCGTGTTGTTAGATTTAGGTGCACATTAAAGTACAATTTAGGTGCACGTTAAAGTGACTAAACTCATCCCCGAGTCTTCTACAACGGTGTGCCTCACATTCAAATGGTAGTTTTGCCACCAAAGCCAGATAATTACTATTGCATAACGCAACTATCGACAATAACAGTGCCCCTCGCGTAACGAAGAAAGTCGAAGCTGTCGCAGAGTGCAGGCTACGACTCATTATAGTGGCAAATTAACAAGGGAC
This sequence comes from Rhipicephalus appendiculatus, assembly GCA_030522465.1. Lineage (NCBI taxonomy): Eukaryota > Metazoa > Arthropoda > Arachnida > Ixodida > Ixodidae > Rhipicephalus > Rhipicephalus appendiculatus. The sequence goes on from JALIZH010021107.1 coordinate 29,348, forward strand.
TTCGGGGTTCATAGATCCTCCTTTGATCTACCGATTCGCCCCTCCCTTTTTTTTTCTTTCGTTGACCGAGTTGTAAATAAACTGCATGAAGTTATGTTTCCCGAGCTTTAATTCTTTCGCGGTCATATGCTAGTCCCTGCTTTTGTAGCGCGAGTTATACTGGCCGAGGTTGAGGAGTATCGCGTGGCTCTTGGAGGGCCGTGCTACGCATGCGCGAGGAGAAGTGACGTCACAGAGCGCACAGCTGGCGCGCCGGAGCCGCTGCCGCGCGTGCCTCGGTAGTCTGCGCATTCCAGAGGAGTGACGTCATAGCTGCGGCATTCTGATCGTACCCCGTGGCTCGTGCACCTCGAGCCACGCTGCTCTCTTCTTTGGTCGCGTCTGCCGCGGCGATACATACATATAGGGAACCCAAGCTCAAGTTTGCGGAGCGACGACATCGCCGCGCTGCGGCTCTGGAGGCAAGCACTGGCGAAACTGGGGATATGCGCGGTAGAGGGCGCGGCCGATTCAGCCTGTTTCACCGACAGCTGACAGCGGCGGCATAAGTGCACACGCGTTCATCGGGTCGGTGCGGGGAACTTGGACGCTGTGCCTTGAGCTTGGCACGCTGAACCGAGAGGCTTGCTTTGCGAAGCTGCATTTCCGCGATGGTAGAAGGGACCCCACGAATGCGGAAGCGAGGTCCGAAGTATTGCTGTGTGACACAGCAGTGCAGACAGTACCAATGCACGTGAACCACCTGTAAAACTGTATCGGTTCCCGGACAAGTCGTACGAGAGACGAAGCACACAAGTGTGGATCACCGCAGTTAAAAGAATAAAGTTCTAGCTCATTCTGGCCTTCCGTTGTGGCTGACTCGTTTGAAATCGTTTGTTTCGACTACGTAAATCAGTACGTAACACGGCGCGTGCATGCAACGACTGCAGTAGTGATTGCTCACCGTCTCCTCGCATTTTTACATCCAATTACGGTTGTCTGTTGAAACAACTTTTTGTGTTGATTCCTTGTGTTTGTGAGACCTAGCTGTCGTTGTTGGATGATTACACTCACATACGTCATACCGCGGTTAGCGTTGCGGTGTTGGTTGCTTTCAACTGAACTCCGCACATTGTCGAAGGTTCGCCGCCTGCACTTCACGCGTCTGGAAGCCTGCATCATCGCGCCGAAGCGAACGCTTGTGCATTTTCAGCAAACTTTGACATCGTTTTGCTGCTTCGTTCTGTGTTTGTCGCTTATTAGGGTGGTATATATTAAAGACGCTGAATCTAACTGGCACTAATACATGAATTGTAATTGCCACCTTCGGAGATTGTGCGGTTTTCTTTCACGTGCACCCGTACATTGCATCGAGTGTGCGTTTACGGGTGCCCTTTGCGCGTGCTCGTCGCGCGCCTGATAGCACATCGCGCGTGAAATTCGGCACCTCTCACGCTGAGCAGCGTTCGCGCAGCAAGTCTTATACACCTGTAAAGTCGATATTCTCAAAAAAAGGGAGTGCAAGCACGAAGAGAGAAGGAAAAAAAATTACACCATCTCCCGCGAAAGGGAACCATGTGTAGATGTGAAGCAGCGGGCGCTAACGCTTACATTGGCGGCGGGGTTGACGCTGGCGCTCATCGCAGCGTTGCGCAGGAGAGAAAACTGGGGAGGAGCAAAGCACGCAGGGATGGAGCGCTGTTTCCTACTGGAACATGCCAATCGCTGCTAATGGGCAATGAGAGACAGAAGACTCCGAGTGGACACAGAGACCCGCATTCCGCTTTTAGTTAACGCGCACGCTGCGAATTTTTTTTATTGTTCAACAACGCAGAGGAGAAATCTCCCACCGGCACCACCTTGGAGGTTAAGATCCATTGCCATATATACGGGGTGGCCAGTGAACGGTTGTGCAGCGCGAGCAGTCGGGTTTTTTCAACCAAGAAACTTGCTAGCAGACGCTGCCTGCGTCGGCGCCGCACACCACCACCACCGGATTAAGGTTCGCCATAAGATGCTTCAGATCTAAAACACGGACGAGGTTGAGCAGTTCAACTTGCTTCGCAGCGGTTAAAGCTAAGCTAGCTGCCTCGTGACTAAGTCAGCGGGTGATGCTCCAACGGTACGGAGGACATGACTCGAACCTTCTCACGCTTTTTAGTGCCATGGCCATGTATTCTTTGTTTCTTTATCTTCCATTTTTTTCTGCACGCCACGAGTGTTCGTTCACTACAGTACGTGTTCGCCACTGCCAGCATGCACATCTAAACAACCATCATATGTTTTTCATAGTATACAACGCTGGAACATCGATCGAATGCGTGGCTTCATTTTGTAGTGCATATAGACCACTAAATAGTTTTTTAACGTTTAAAAGAATGAAGCTTACCTCGACGTATACCGTCGTGCACGGCAATATCGCGTAGTTCGGAAATGTGTTCCGGTCCGCCACGGTGGATCAGTGGCTAAGGTGCTCGGCTGCTGACCCGAAGGCTGCGGGTTCGAACCCGGCCGCGGCGGTCGCATTTCCGTAGAGGCGAATTGGTAGAGGGTCGTGTACTGGGCGATGTCAGTGCACGTTAAAGAACACCAGATGGTTAAAATTTCCGGAGCCCTCCACTACGTCTGTCATAATCATATCGTGGTTTTGGGACGTAAAACTCTAGCCAATATTATTGAAATGCGTTATTATTGAAATTCGCGTTAAGTCGCGCGTCGTTGTCGTCTATCGTCTGCTCCACATCGTAAACGTGATTAACGAACTCTTCTCCTTTGATTACGTTCGCTTTTCGAAGTGCCTGTCCAGCTGGAAGCTCTTTTTCAAGCGGAACATTGCGAAGCGCTGCAAGTGCAGGGCGAGTGCTTTGAACGTGCACGGAAGCGAGCGGCAGCGCGGCGGAAAGAAGGAAAAACGCGCGACGTTTGCTCCCAATTTCTATTTTTCTTGCGACGCGCTGCAAGTGAAGCGAGAGCGCTGCACGTGCACGGAAAGAACGAGCGGAAGAAGGGAAAACGCGCGGCGTATACCCCTAGCTTCTATTTTTCTGGAAGAGGTGGCACTTCCTGTCAAGACGCAGCACCACTAAGCGGTGCTTTGGGAGCCTATAGCGGGGCTTTGGCCAATGTGGCACAGACATGTAGAAGGAGAGCGAAATTGCTGCTCAGCGGCGCAGAAGAGCGGAGAAGCTTAACTCATCGGACCCCGTAGTTGCCTGGCAATTAGCGGTTATGTACCTTGTAAGCAAAAGCTATCCGAGATTGGGGTTTGTGCGGCTAACGATCTCTTAAAACTCTCCGGCGTTTAAAAATTACTACGTCATGTTGGAGCAAAAGGCGGTACAGGACATAGTTTTACTACGACCTCTGAGGGACGTAGTAAAAGGATGTCACAAACCAGTTTTACTACGTCGGCAGTTTTCTCTCAAGTGATTTTTAACCACCGTTTGAAAGTTTATTACCGCGTCACTGCAAGCTCCCTGTGTCGGCGGCTTTTGCCCGCCACTGAGTGACGCTCTCAGTTCCAGCGAAGGTATGCGAACCCCACAAATGCCCCCCCCCCCCATTTTTTTTTGTTTCAAAGATTGGCATGGCATTGTCGCGCCTCGTGGTTGACTCCCAATCTATATACGCACTGTCACTGGAACAGGGAGCTGCTGAAGCAGCACGAGCGAGAAAAGCATCTCTGAACGAAAGGGCGTGCTACAAGAAAAAGAAGAAGAAGAAAAAAAACCTGTTAGAAAGCCATCTTGCAGATTTTCGCAAATCGTTGGCGTATGTTGTCTAGTGGCCCTGGAGGCAGGCGAGTATAAGAAGCTCTCGCTGTACGTGTCTGTGCGCTGATGGCAAGTTCAACTGGATCTCACGCGTTTCCTCTACCATTGAGCGGCCGAGCGCGTACGAGCGCGAGCCTCCGAACTTAGACGTAGCGGATACCTCGATTCCGTGCCGAATCGCGAAGATCTACGAAGAACAGTGCCAGCGGTAACAAAATCAAGCTTGGAGTGTGACCGGTTACAACTTCGAAGCGATAAGAAAAAGGCTTCGCGACATCGTCGGCACCGAGCCAGCCAGCGGCCAGTGTGAGTGCGTCGCCGGAGCAGGTGAAACAAGCGTCGCATAGATTTTCTTTCACAGAAAACAATGTCTGCTGGTGTAAAGTACAGTAAGAATTGTCTGCATGTGCCAACATTTGTGAAACATCTAGTGCCAAGGCGGGCACCGATACGAGGCAGACGCAGCCAACGTGCGGACGCCGGTGAACACGGTGAAAATCCGGATGGTGAGCCGTCTCGTTCGTTGTAAGTACATCGCTCCGTAAGACGCCGTGAGTAGCGGACACGTATTTCTAGGAGCGAAGCTCCTTAGGCCGGCACCCCGCCGTGGCCGTTGAAGCTCCCCTGGCATGGTGCCAGCTGTGGCATCTCCTCCTCACGCGCGCGGATAAATCAGCTTTATGAGCGCTGGAACGCGGATGGCGTCTGCACGATGCGCTAAGCGCGAGAATACGAATGCATGGAAAACGGAGGCAGATTAGTCTCCCTCTCCATATATCTTCGACTCTGCCCTCTCCCCTCAAACCGGGATCGCGCGAAACAATCGCTTCACCCTGTCGTCCGCGCAGTGGTTGGTCCGTTGCCTGGACAATGAAACGCCGCGCGCGCCGAACGCCCCTTGCGTCCCATTTCTATGGAGCTTCGCTCATCGGTTTTATTCGTACACGGAACAACTACTAGTTGATTTGTGTCAAATAACGAAGACGAAGATTGCACAGGAGATGCATTCTGTGATCGCCAGCTGTCTTTCATCGCATAGCCGTGCTCCTCGAAAAGACCTAGCGATGCCTTCAGTAGGAAGCCTGTACAGGCGTGGCACCGCTATTCAGCGCCGGCCTTCCTGAATATGTGCTGATACCGTGTTTGTGCACTTCTGCGCAATGAAAAAAAACTACACCATCTCCCGCTAAAGTGAACCATGTGTAGATGCGAAGCAGCGGGCGCTAAAGCTTGCACTGTCGGCGGCGTTGACGCTGGCGCTCATCGCAGCGTTGCGCAGGAGAGAAACCTATGGAGGCGCAAAGCACGCAGAGATGGGCGAGTGTTTCCTACTGGAACATGCCAATCGCTGCTAATGGGCAATGAGAGACAGAATGCTCCGATTGGACACAGATACCCGCAGTCCGCTCTTAGTTAACACGCACCCTGCGAATTTTTATTGTTGAACAACGCACAGGAGAAATCTCCCACGGGCACTACCTTGTAGGTCCAGATCCAGTGCATATATATACGGGGTGGCCAGTGACCGGTTGTGCAGCGCGAACAGTCGGTTTTTTTCAATCAAGAACCTCGCTAGCAGACGCTGCCTGCGTCGGCGTTGCGAGCCGAGTGAGGGGGAAGCGTAGGAAAAGATAAAGGGGGAGAGGGGACGCGCATGCGCAATGGGTTTTGTAAATGCCGCGGGAGGGGATGCCTAGAGGAGAGTGGGGGAGCGTAGGAGAGGAGATAGACAGGGCGAGGGGGAGCGGGGGGGCGTGGACGCCACGGGCAGGGATGCCTAGAGGAGAGAGAGAGGGGGGAAGCGTAGGAGGGGGAGGTGTGCGGAGATGGTCTGCGTATGCGCAGTACGGGAGGTCAGGACGTACACCACCAGAACTGGCTTGAACGCCGCCGTAAGCTACTTCGCATCTAATTATTGGGCTGCTGTGGTTTCTGTGTGCTTAGATATATGTTGTCGGCTTGCGCATCAGCAGTGCTAACGCGGGTGGGGCCAACAGGCCGGAGTACCAGCTAATTAATAATTGGATAAACAAAAAAGGTGTGATCTGGCGTCTTTATACTTTATACGGTGTGAGTCATGGTGGTTAGACAGGACACTGGTAAGCTATCCCCAAGAGACGAAAAAACTCATTAAGAAACGTCAAAGCATGAAAGCCTCAAATGCAACAAACCAAAATAGAGCTGGCGGAGCTTTCCAAGTTAATCAATAGGCGCAATAGAGGTACAAGATGAAGGTGGTACAGGCCTACGCGCCTACATCAAGCCATGATGATAAACTGGTTGAACGATTCTACGAAGACGTAGAATCAGCAATGGGTAAGGTAAAGACACGGTATACTGTACTGATGGGCGACTTTAATGCAAAGTTAGGCAAGAAGCAGGCTGGAAATCATGCAGTTGAGGAATATGGCATCGGCTCTAGAAACGCCAGAGGGGAGTTACTAGTAGAATTCGCAGAACGCAATAATTTACGAATCTTGAATACCTTCTACAGAAAACCGGGCTACTCGTAAGTGGACGTGGAGGAGTCCTAAGGGCGAAACTAAAAATGAAATAGACTTCATAATGTGTGCCCACCGGGCATTGTACAGGATGTGAAAGTAGTTAACAAGATCCGATGCAGTGACCACACAATGGTAAGATCTAGAATTCACCTAGACTTGAGGAAGGAACGACAGAAACTGATACGCAAGAAGCCGATTAATGAACTAGCTCTGAGAGGGAAAGTACAGGAATTCAGAGTTTCACTTCAGAATAGGTACGCGGCTTTAACCGAGGAAACCGACCTTAGTGTTGACGCAATGAATGATAATCTGACTAGTATCATTAAGGAGAGTTCAGTGGAAGTTGGGGGTACAGTCGTTAGACAAGGACACTGGTAAGCTATCCCAAGAGACGAAAAACCTCATTAAGAAATGTCAAACCATGAAAGCCTTAAATGTAACAGACAAAATAGAGCTGGCGGAGCTTTCCAAGTTAATCAATATGTGTAAAGTAGCCGACATAAGAAAGTATAATATGGAGAGAATTGAGCATGCCTCTAAAGAACGGAAGAAGCCTCAAAGCTATGAAGACGAAACCGTACATAGGCAAAAATCAGATGTATGCATTAAGGGGAAAGGAAGGAAGGTCACAACCAATATGGATAGAATAGTTGAGGTATCGGAAGAGTTCTGCAGATATCTCTACAGCAGCCGAGACAGTCAGGATGATAACGTAAGAAGCAATAATAGCCCAGAGGAATCTGACAACACACCAGTTTTGACGGGAGAAGTAATGAAAGTCCTAAAGGGAATGCAAAGAGGCAAAGCCGCTGGTGAGGATCAGGTAACATCAGATCTGTTGAAAGACGGTGGATAGATTATGTTAGAAAAACTGGCCACCCTGTATACGAAGTGTCTCTCGACAGGGAGGATACCAGATTCTCGGAAGAATGCCAACATCATCTTGATCCATAAGAACGGGGAGGTCAAGGACCTGAAAAATTACAGGCCCATCAGCTTACTGTGCGTTGTCTACAAGCTATTTACAAAAGTAATTGCTAACAGAATTAATACGACATTAGAGTTCAATCAACCAAAGGACCAGGCAGGATTTCGTACAGGCTTCTCAACTACAGACCATATTCATACTATCAATCAGGTGACAGAGAAATGCGCGGAATACAACCAACCCCTATACATAGCCTTCATAGATTACGAGAAGGAATTTGATTCGGTGGAGACATCAGCAGTCATGCAGACACTGCGGAATCAGGGCATCGACGAAGCCTATATAAACATAATGGAAGAAATCTACAGCGGATCCACAGCCGCTATAGAAAACCAGCCCTGCCCAGATGGCGCATCGAAAACGCACGCGTGGCGCCGCCAAGCGAGTTGACTGAGAAAGCCCTATTAGGACAAGCCCACTGGGCCACGTTGAAACGCGTCCGGAACGTTGCGCGACATGTGATCGGCTGTTTCTGCTTTTGTGCGGTGTGTGTTTTTTCTGCGAATATCGAGTTTACGCGCATTGTCGAAGGCAATAGAACGGGAGCTGCGACTGGAGAGCAGACTGGTGTAGCGAACGAGCAGTGATGCCACCGGGTATCTTGCAGTACGGTTTCAGCAGTGTCGTGTTCGCGGAGGGGTACTTTCGCGACAGCGCGCGCGCTCTCGAAAGGACGCAAGCTCTGCACGGCAAAACCATGTTTACGGTGTGGAGGAAACTGTGTGTGGTAGCAACTCATATTCCGAGATTGCAGCCAAATGCCACTCGCAAGTCACACAAGCATCGTACACGACTTGAAAGTACAGGTAAGTGTGTGTTGGAATTCCGCATGCAAAAGCTCGACTCAGTCTGCTGTCTGCCCGTTATGTTGCCGCTTTCAATGATGATTATTATCTCAACATAACTGAGGATGCGTTCGGCCAAGTGGCAGCTCATTTGAACGATCATATCACTTACGTAATCGGCAGTTAAAGCTTTCGTGGCGTGTTAACGCGCAGGTGAGATGCCGTTTCGTTTCGGGCTTTTGTTTTCGATGTTTTGAACAGCGCTAAGAGCAGAACACTCGTGCATAATCGGTAGTTACAGTTTTCGTAGTTCGTCAACTCAAAGGTGAGAATCTCGTGGTGTTACGAACAGTGCGTGAGTACTAAAAGCAGATCATTCTTACACAACCGGTAGTTACAGCTCCCGTAGTGTGTTAACGCGCAGGGGAGAAGCTGTTTCGTTTCGCGATTTTATTTGCGGTAATTTGAACAGTGTACATCCAATCAATCTTCGTTTCACTTTCTTCGTAGCTGACAGCGAAGCGCGAGGTGTCCGCATCAACCAGCACTTGCAAGGCCGGCGTGAGTGGAAATTGCGAACATGTTGCAGCGGTCGTACTATGGGTAAACGATGCCGACTCGCCGTCGTGAACAGACCGATTACAAGCTTGAGGTCGGCCGTCATCTAAACCTGGCACGTCAGTAAAGGAGCCAGTTGAGGAACTTTCCGGAGGTAGGCATAAGAGGCATCCTTGCCGTGTGTTGACAAGTTACTGTGTGCGCGAAGAGTGGTGAACTGCTTTGCCCACGGAATTTTTTCAGCACTCCCTTCTTGCTGGCATGCCTAGAACTGTGTACGTGGCAATTTTTTGAAATGAAATGCGCAATTCTCAACGTAATTTTACGTACCAAACCTGTTACGTGCTTGCTAAGTACAAGTTATGTTGTGCTTTACAGAGTACGAAGCAATGTACATTGGCAGGAAGCGTCCCAGAAAAGAATACCCAGACTATGCTCTGGATCACTTCCCAGATATTAATCGTGTGATGCATACAGCACTGAGGAGCCAATAGAGAGGAGAAACTGAGCACACTGTCCGTGAAGTGCTTCCTGACATAGTGTTAAAGGCTGCAATGAATGCAGACCTATGCTCTGTAAAGGAAGTACTGAAATGGGACTACAGTTTGCCCCTTTACACAATGATGACCAAAGGTCAAGTGGCTGCGACGAGTGATGTGACAGACAACATTGTTGGAAAGCTCAGTGCTGATGAACCTGAAACCATCGCACAAGGAAACTGCAGTCTGTTTGTACTGCAGTGCTTTCAGTATGCATGCCTTCTTCATTTTTCAGAACTCACAGACGCCCTGTGCTGGTTCTGCTTGTACACACAGGTGGTACAAAGAGAGGTCGGTCAGGATTTTAAGCTCCCTTGCACATCCTGTCATCACCAAGAAGCGATCTTTCGATTCGCTAGCGGAGCAGCTACAGAAGTCAAAGACTCCCCGTGTACCAGCCATCCTGTATGGTATGCCACTAGCAATGTTATTGCTTAATGAGCGAACAGTGAGCCCAAGGAAAACATAACCGAGTTCTCTTTATTTAAACATGAGCATTAAGTTCTGCCTTATCCATGCCAATGATAAAAGAAAACAAAAGATTCAAAGCAAAGATACGTAGAACTGTATAACATACACCGGCAAAGTAAATGGAACTCACTCATCTTCACTCATGAAACATATTTTCGCTTAGAGCCTCACTCATGCTCACCAGAATTCTGCTCAGCCTGGCTTGCTTGGATACTGACTCGTCAAAATATTATTCAGCCAGGCTCTCTAAGGCTTGCGTGTCAGAATTCTACTCAGCCGAGTTCCCTCATAGTCATGAGTGAGTTCACTGATTGGTTGCGCAGAGTGAAGCCACAACCACTTTTTTAAATACAAATTCAGTACAGATTAAGCTAATGTAGTGTCTGTACCTCCCTTTTGTGGTTATTTATGTGTCTGCTTGTCTTACCTCAATATGATTACCCACAACCACTCACCGAGAGCTAGTTATGGTTATCCTTTCCTGTGTGTGTTGTCTTTCTTTCCCCTCATCACTTTCTAAGCATCTTTGCTTCAAATATCACTGACTGTGCAATGATGTAATTCCAGATGAGCCAGACAAACTTTATATCTATTTGCCATTGTACAGGTACTGCCATGGAACCAGAGGCTAGGGAGGATTTCGAGGTGAAAGTTGGCACCAAAGTTACAAAGGTGTGCTGGAAAATTTATTTCGAAATTGTCCACAAGCGGCGTTGCACATCTAAGAACCCAAATTTTATGTGTCTTACGTTGTACTCTCTTTGTTTTTATTTTTGTTCCACAAGCTGATAGCGCGCCCTACATTTTGGTGCACAGCATTCAAAGCTCTCTAATCTCAGGCAACGCACAATCCTTGAGGTTGGCGGCATCAAATACCACCCGCAGTGGCTGAATTTCAATGAGTATAAAATGCGAAAACACCCTTACGTCGTGCATTGGTTCCATTTAGATGGCCAGAGGGTCAGAATCCGCCTTTTTCATTTTCCTGTGCTGCCCTCTGCCATTTTGGTAGGGTTTCGGTAGGAGCTGAGAGAACCGGTATTGCTAGAATGAAAGCCTCCGAGACCACGAGGCATTTTGCGACTTTGCCACTTGTGGAAGGGCGCATGCGCCGTGGCACCGTGAAAAAAGGCGGATTCTGCGGAGTCCCTCACTGAGGCGTGCCTCGTATTCAGCTTGTGAATTTCGCATGTAAAACCCCAGAATTTCTTTTTTTCGGGAATACACACCCTCATCTAAAATGTAGTGTTGGTCATTTGCAGTTGACATGAAACTAACATTTGGTGCCAACCTCTGATAGTTTTTGTTGTTGAGCTTAGCGTTTCATGCTCCTCTGCTGTTGAAGTGACACTATGGCATGTTTATTGCCAACATATAATAGTTTTCGTTGAACTTACTTAAGCAACATGTTTGAAGAACAGCATAAAATGTCATTCACACATCAGTATGCATAGTATGCACTATCACTAGCTGAAAGCAGGCCATTTGTTTTCGTCGCTTGTTCTCATGACTTACACTTTTTTCTGCATACATTATTTTGAACCAGCTAAGCTTCTGCCTTTATTTAGCCCATGGTCTTATGGCCATGCAGTGGGACCTTTGCAAGGAAAAGAAACTACAAAATGACGCTTTTTGACTCCTTATTAAACAATAATAAACCATGCTGTATTTTTGTGCAGGTTGGCCTTGTCATCAGCCTGCTTCAGCCTTGGTTATGTACAAGTCCTGACGGACTCTTCGAAGTCAACAGTGGTGTGACACTTCTCGAAATCAAATGTCCCTATTCCAGGAAGGACGATTACATCATAGACGCCGAATTGCAGCAGAGTTATGTAAACTACATTGTTTACGACAACGGTAGCTTGAAGCTTGCCTGCAACCATCAGTATTATAGCCAAGTGCAAGTTGCTATGTATGTCACGAACTTGAAGGAATGCTTCTTTTTTGTTTACAGCAGGAAGCAGAGTGTCACTATTGTTGTTCAGCGTGATGAAGCCTCTCTTAGTGAAAATATTCCTAAACTAGGACATTTTTTAAAATTAATTTTATATCAAGCCCGCAAGTGAGAACCACTGCGAAAGGCATTCACTGTGTGTTACAGCTGCCTTATTATCTTTTAGTTGCCATACTTTGCTTGTCACTTCTGTAAGAAGGCCAAGTCACCTACAGCTTAAAATTTTTTGTTCTGAGCAAGGCAACCATATTATTGCATGAATGACATCCATGATACGTATATACCTGGCAGCAAGAAAGTACTGCAGATATTTTTTTGTCTCAACTACTCACATTTTTATTTCTCCAGGCAGTCAGATTGAACAGGTGCGTATCCTAATGTGTGTGATAAGCAAACAACTTGTGTGCATTGCTCCAAAAAAAGCACATCATAGAGAAAGAATAGTTTCACGCCTCACGAACAACCTTATTTACCTATTACTGCGGCATTTACATGTGTGGTGGTCAAGCTAGGTGCATGAACACTCGACTTGAAGTACGCAGTGTAAAGGGAAAACATTGCAAGATTCCATTGCTTTTCATCTCATTTAGTCATTTCTATTGCAGCTAGTCATGTTAGCGTATGTGGATACTCAAGCCATACCTTTTTGCGTGTTGTACTTTCAAGGCTATATTTTTTTTTACGTTTTTGTACTCGGCAGGAATTCCATGCAAGGTACAGGCGCAATCAATATGACTTGCAGCACGGGAACGCGTGGCCCGACGGGTTCAAAGGTGGTGCATGGCTTCAACTTGTTTTTATTTCAGCAACTAAATATTATTTTCTTATTTAGGATCGTACCCAAGTGAGAGAAACGCGTTTAGTAATGGAAATAAAGGCTAGTGGCAGCCATGCGCAATCTTTGAACTCGTGAGGCCACGCGCTCCCGTGCTGCAAGTCATATTGAGCACTACTGTACATGAACGCTTGAATTGAAGTACGCAGTGTAGAGGAAAAACATTGCAAGGTTCTATCGCTTTTGATCTCATTTAGTCATTTTTATTGCAGCTAATCATGTTAATGTATGGGACTGAAGTGAAGCATTTTCGCTTATTGAACCTCCAAAACTACATTTTTTACCTCTCTGTTCAGCAGGAATTCTATTAAAGTATTTTTCATTTGCAGAGGTGTTCTGCCCTGTGCCACTAGTGTAGAGGCAAAATAGTACAATGTTACATCACTTTTGAACCTGTTGACCCACTGCTGTTGTAGCTAGTCGTGCTAATTTATGTGATACCAAAGCCAAACTTTTTGACGTCTCATACTTTCGAAGCTAAATATATTTTTTGGAATTTCACAGGAGTTGTATGAATAAACATTTTCTCACAATAATATTCTATGTGCCACTATAACGTGCATGCCATTACATAAATCGCAGTGAATATACCACCTAATGTATTGGAGCTGGCTATTAGAAAGGCACAGCTAAGACTGCAATACAATGCAAAATTAAAAATGTAGTTAAGTAGCCCGTAGAAACACATAAACAACAAGTCAGCATACAAGAGGTAGTAAGATTTATTAGCACTTCAAGCATGAAGACTTGCCATTGACAGTGCATTACAAGGAGTTTGAACAAGCCAGACCAGGCAAAGTCACATCAACCGTACACAAATAAATTTTTAAAAAAAATGTAGTGCATGATGAGATGTCAAAGTGGAACTGAAAAAAAATGCACTGAAAGCAAAGTGCACTTGTACTAGAGAAAAAAATTCATCAAAACATAAGTCTTGCTAGTCAGTTTTCATTGTTCTCAATCACAGGCCTTTGCAGATTCGCTAAGACGCAGCACATGTGAAATATGTCACTCATGGCTGGGATAAGGGACACAGGAATGCGATGTTGCAATATGCCATGAGTTTTAATGCGCTGTATTACCCGCTCCACATGAATCCTAACTTGTGCTATGTTATATGTTGTGTTTAGTTGCTGTTCAGAAAACTGTTGCTTACCCACTGAAAATGGAGGCATGATAAGCACTGCATTTCTTCCTGCAACACCTGCTCGAATCCCTGGAAAACCTTTGTCAGCTAAAATAACGTCACCTGTCTCGACAATATCCAGAAAACCACTGTCAAGGACGATTTGTGTATCCGAGCAGCGTCCACCAAATGGTTTTGATTTAAAGACAATGAACCCAGATGGTGCTACAGCGACTAAATACTTCAAGGTAAATCCACTCTTGTAAGTCGAGAACAGCACATGCTGTTGCCTAACTTCTGAAGGCGTCTCCGTACGAATTTCTGCACAGTCAACCACCAGAGTGCACTCTGGATAATTTACTTTAAAACATTCTGGCATTGTGTCTCGTATTACATGCAAGGGTGGCTTGAATATCCAGCGCCTTGTTGCACATGCCAGTGTGCCAAGAACCATGAAAAATATTCTGGATGCGGTTGTCTCATGGATTCCAAACAGTACTGCAATCGCACTAAATGGTAGACCATGCTTCAGCTTCAAAAGAAAAATTATCAGTTTGTTCTGGAGGCTCACGTCACTTGCTTTGTCTCTCACATGAGGAAGAAGACTTAGAAGCAGAGAAAAAACATTGTCATCAACCCCACACGGGTTCCTTATTGCCCCAGCTGTCGACGAGATGGTGTCGTAGCCGCCAAAGTAACACGCCGTTGTGTTCGGCCCCACAGCACGATCCACCAGATTTGAGCTAGCCAATACTGTTGGCGCTGGATCTGTTTCACATCCCACGTCCTGATGGGTAAGAGGTGGACAATGCAGTGCTGAATCAGCTGGCACTTTCTTGTGCCTATTGCACTTTCCGTCCGCGAGGTCCACGGGCTCAGCTTGATGAGGTCTCTGGGGAATGGCATAATGAGATAGCAGTCAGAATTAAAAAAAAATATCATAACACATTTCATCGACTTGTAGACGTGCCGATTAACACATGTTTAACTTACGTCATTGCCTGTTGTGTCCAAGCATTGCATCAGCATGCCCTCACCGTTTCTGACCTAAAAAATAAAAGGTAACAAAATGTTCATATAGGCGAACAATGTCCCCAAGTGTTCACGAACAAATAAAGCTTAATTTGAAAGAGTGCCCTCAAGCAGCCACACATTCCCTACTTGCCTGTTGCCCCGGAGTTTGTGGGCACAGCTGTGTGTCGGGGTTTGGCCACGCTCTGTACAAGTGACTGCTGCTGATGGCTCACCAGGCCGAAACCGCGCACTCCATCTGCAGAAGTAAGCAATAATCTGAAGTTTACGTAACTCAATAATTAAGCAAATGTTTTCTGACAAAATTAAGAAATGGAGTGCGATGCGAAAGATGCAGCAACACATTTGAAAGAGCAGACAGAGTTTACGAAGACGAACAATACCAGCGCAAGAGCATGTTTGCAATTTTTAAAAATTACAATTTCACGCGAATATCGACCGCAAGACTTGTCAACCACCTTGTAAGGGACGAGCGGTAGCGGGATCGCGACAGTATGCGCGGGCGCGCATGATGATTTCCACTTCGAATGTATTCCACTGCGCCGTTTGCTTCTTGAGTTCCACTTACTACAACAAGGCCGATGACCCATCGTCGCGATATTGTTAGAAAATAGCAAGCGTGTCCGCCTTTTTAACCGCCAGCAACAAGTACATCGAAAATAACAAGAGTGCAGAGTTCTAGAAACGAAAAAAAATTGCTAAATTGCAGCAAGTGCAAAGCGTAAAGCCGGTAGCCGACGCGATGTTACATTAACGAACTTTCGCCACTTCGTAGATCGCGCAGCCCGTAGTTAATGGTTTTTCATATAAGGAAAACTTGCCTGTTGTATCTCTCCACGGCTCCTGTGGAGTCGTAGGGAGTACTGTGGTGATATTCGGCCGGAAAGATTGACGGCACGTAAGCAGGGTGGTGTATTATGTCGCTTTTCTTATTTCCTACGAAATGCTGGCTACATATTCTGGTATTCAACGTTGGCTGCCATGGTTCACCGTCTGGCCTGCACACACAATGAACCGTGTGTTAGGTTATGCACAACTAACGCGAGACGCACACCACGGCAGAAAAAAAATTCAGCGCACGGAGAAGCACGGGCGCGAAAAACACTTACCGCTCTCGTCTGACTGCCTGGATCCAGCGTTGCCGCCGCTCTTTCTCGTACGGTTCCGACGGGAGTGAGTAAAAGATGACGTTTGGTTGGTACCCCTCCTCCGCGTGGCACTTGTGCACGCAACAGTACCTTCGGTTTCTGCGTTTTTTTGAGCGCCCTTGCCCGCAGTCGACCGCGGTAGCCATCGCCGTCCTACTACCCGTATTGCAAAAGGGCCGCCAGGGCGGCGCAGCGTGTCAACAAAAACTCCAGCGCTGGAAGCCTATAGTCCTCCATAAAGAAAGCGACAGAATTCCAATAAAGAAGGGCGTACGGAAGGGAGACACGATCTCTCCAATGCTATTCACCGCGTGTTTACAGGAGGTTTTCAGGGCTGTAGATTGGGAAGAGTTAGGGATAAGAGTTAATGGAGAGTATCTCAGTAACCTGCGATTCGCTGATGACATCGCGTTGATGAGCAACGCGGGAGACGAATTACAGCTTATGATTATTGAACTGGATACGGAAAGTAGAAGAGTAGGTCTAAAAATTAATATGCATAAAACTAAAGTAATGTGGAACAATCATGGCAGATAACAGCGCTTTGCGATAGGTGGCGAGGCACTGGAAGTTGTAAAGGAGTACGTTTACTTAGGACAGGTAGTAACCGCGGAGTAGAAAAATAGGTAGAAAAATAAGGATGGGATGGGGCTCATTCGGCAAGCATTATCAAATCACGAATGGTAGTTTACCACTATCCCTCAAGAGGAAGGTATGTAACAGCTGCATCTTACCTGCACTTACCTACGGAGCAGAAACATGGAGACTTACAAAAAGGGTTCAACTTAAACTGAGGACGACGCAGCGAGCGATCGAAAGGAAAATGATAGGTGTAACCTTAAGAGACAGGAAGAGAGCAGAGTGGGTCAAGGGAACAAACGGGGGTTAACAATATCATAGTTGAAATCAAGAAGAAGAAATGGATATGGGCCGGGCACGTAGCACGTCGGCAGGATAACCGCTGGTCATTAAGGGTAACTGACTGGATTCCAAGAGATGGCAAACGCGTGAGGGAGAGACAGAAAATTAGGTGGGTAGATGAGACTAAGAAGTTTGCAGGTATAACGTGGCAGCAGAAAGCACAGGACCGGGTTGATTGGCGAAACATGGGAGCGGCCTTTGCCCTGCAGTGGTCGTAGACAGGCTGATGATGATGATGGTTCCAAAGCTTCGCTACAATTACCCCGGGTACGAAAAAGGAGCCGCCTGGCGACCTTCTATGAGCGGGTCATGGTAGACCTTGAGGCTCTCCACGTTGACAATGTCGCGCCCTCGACGGCGCATGTCCGAAGATGGTTCGATTGGTTCGATCAGGTAGTTTACAGGGGAAGTGCGTTCGAGGACACGGTAGGGGCCTTCGTATTTGGGCAGTAGTTTTGAAGAGAGGCCAGTTGCCGTGGTAGGGATCGAGAGTCATACGAGCGCTCCAGTGAGGAACGTAGGCGCAGAAGTGCTGGTATCAGCGCGAATGCTCTTCTGCCGCTCTTGATCATGTGTAGTAAAGGTCTTTGCAAGCTCTCGACACTCTTCAGCAAGCCTGGCTGTGTTAGAAATAGGCGCACACTCAGATGGATCCGGTTTGAATGGAAGTATCGTGTCGATGGTGTGCGACGGGTGCCTTCCATATAATAAGAAGAAAGGCGAAAAACCAGTAGTGCTCTGAGGGGCGGTATTATAGGCGTAGGTGACGAATGGCAGAACGGCATCCCAATTTGTGTGATCGGCGGCGACGTACATGGAGACCATATCACCGAGCGAACGGTTGAAGCGTTCGGTGAGGCCATTCGTCTGCGGGTGGTAAGCAGCAGTTTTGCGGTGAACAACGTTGCACTCTTTGAGAATGGCTTCGACGACTTCGGACAGCGATACACGACCTCGATCACTGAGCAGTTCCTGGGGGGGGGACCGTGACGCAGCATGAATCGGTGGAGAAGGAAGGAAGACACATCGCGTGCTGTAGCCGCGGGGAGGGCGGTGGTTTCGGCGTATCGCGTGAGGTGGTCTAGAGCGACGATGGCTCAGCGGTTACCAGCCGACGTTAGCGGAAGTGGCCCATACAAATCGATACCAACGCGCCCAAACGACCTGTCAGGGCAAGGTAGAGGTTGCAGACCTGCCGGCGACAGGTGCGTTGAAGTATTGCGGCGCTGACAATCTATGCAGGAGCGAACGAATTTCTGCACGTAGCTGTACATCCCTCGCCAAAAGTACCGTTGGCGAATGCGGTGGCAAGTCTTCGATACCCCGGAGTGCGGACATTGCGGATCAGAGTGGAACGACTCGCAAATGTCAGAGCACAGACTGCGGGATATGACTAGTAGCCACTGGCGGCCGTCACCGTTGTAATTGCGTTGGTGGAGGAGGTCGTCGCGAACGGCGAAATGGTGGGCTTGACGACGCAACGCGTGAGTGGATGGTGTTGCCGATAGATCAGTCAGCAAGTCTATCAGTGAGGCAATCCATTGATCCTTGCGCTGTTCGGTAGCCATGGTACGAAGGTCGATGGAAGAAACGGCAAGGTGAGACGCTGAGCTGTGGGCATTGTCGTCAGGCAAGGGAGAGCGCGACAGGGCGTCGGCATCAGCATGCTGGCGTCCGTTGCGGTACAGCACGCGGATGTCGTAGTCTTGCAAGCGAAGCCCCCAACGGGCGAGACGACCTGATGGATCCTTCAATGACGACAACCAGCACAGTGCGTGATGGTCGGTGACGACATCAAATGGGCGACCATACAAATAAAGTCGGAACTTCGTCAGGGCCCAGAGGATTGCCAGGCATTCTTTCTCCGTGACGATGTTATTGGTCTCGGCTTTTGTAAGCGTACGGCTTGCATACGCCACGACGTATTCCGGGAACCCTGGTTTGCGCTGCGCAAGGACAGCGCCGAGGCCAACACCACTGGCGTCCGTATGTACCTCTGTAGGAGTCGTAGTGGCGTAGTATGGGAGGCGACGTCAACAAACGACGGAGCGTTGCAAAAGCGTCGTCGCACTTTGACGACCACAAATGGAGAGGCCCATTACTTCCGAGGAGCTTCGTCAGCGGCGATATGATAGCCGCGAAGTTTCGAATGAAGCGCCAAAAGTAGGAACACAGTCCTACGAAACTGCGCAGTTCCTTGACGGACGTCGGCTTGGGGAACTCGGTCACGGCCCGAAGCTTGGCTGGATCGGGGAGAATTCCGTTCTTGGACGCGACGTAGCCGAGAATTGTCAGCTGCCGTGCTGCAAATCGGCACTTGTTTAGGTTAAGTTGCAGACCGGCGTCACTCAAGCGCGTCAAAACATGTCGCAGGCGTTGAAGATGCGTGGAGAAGTCCGGAGCGAAAACGACAACGTCGTCGAGGTAGCACAGGCACGTGTGCCATTTCAGGTTGCGCAGAACGGTATCCATCATGCGCTCAAAGGTGGCGGGCGCATAGCACAGCCCAAACGGCATGACGTTGAATTCGTACAAGCCGTCGGGCGTGACAAAGGCGGTCTTCGGTCGGGCGTCCTCAGCCATAGGTACTTGCCAGTACCCTGAGCGCAAATCGAGAGATGAAAAGAATTCTGCTCCTTGTAGGCTGTCAATCGCGTCGTCTATTCGCGGTAGTGGATACACGTCCTTACGAGTGATCTTGTTGAGGCGTCGGTAGTCCACACAGAACCGCACAGAACCGTCCTTCTTTGCAACGAGAACGACAGGAGACACCCAGGGGCTGTTAGAGGGCTGAATAACATCGCGTCGAAGCATGTCGTCGACTTGCTCGTTCATTACACGGCGTTCTGTGGGAGATACGCAATATGGACGTTGCCGCAAGTGGTGGTTGGGCGCCTGTGTCGATGCGATGCGTAACGGCGGACGTGCGGCCGAGAGAAGGTTGAGCGACATCGAAAGAAGAGCGAAATTCTTCCAACAGGCCCAGAAGCTGGGAACGCTGGACCGGCGTAAGGTTGTCGGGAATGGAGGGACCAAATACATCAGCGGATGATGAAGTAGATGTTGAAACAGCACTGAGCGTACTGGAACTTGGGCAGTGCGTGTCAAAGGCTTCATCCATAACTTGTGCGTCTTCGATGGGTTCCACGCTGCCGAGACATTCCCCTCGCACCAACGTAACACTGTACGGCGATGAGTTCATAACAAAAATAGAGGTGCTGCCGTGAGTGACTTGCACGGTCGCGAAAGGAACCAGCAACCCTTTCCTCATGAAAACACGGTCAGATGGCGAGAGGAGTGCAACGGTGTCGGAAAGACTGGCGGAGTAGACCGACACCGCCGTTGACGAGTTTGCAGGCACTTTGGTGTCGTCTTTGACAAGTACCTTGCTTGCAGCCGATGGACTGTCGGCCGGCGTCAAATCAGCGAATGGTGAGAGCTCTATTTCAGCTGGTGCGCAATGAATGACGGCGTCGTGGCGGGAGAAAAAATCCCATCCTCGGATGATGTCGTGAGAGCATGCAGGAAGTATGATCAGTTCCACGGCGTACATCGCGTCCCGAATCATGAGGCGGGCTGTGCACACCGCTGTAGGGTGAATGCTTTGGGCGCTGGCTGTACGGAGGAGAGCCCGGAAAGTGGCGTCGTCACTTTGCGCAGTAATCTGCTAAGTTTTGCGTCCATGACGGATGCAGCGGCGCCAGTGCCGACAAGGGAAGATGCGCCAACACCATCCACAAACAGGTCTATCACGTTCGATGAGCTTCTCTGAGGGCTTTCGCAGTTCTACAGCGTCCCAGCCCTTGCCTCGTGGACTGCGACGACTAGTTTTCCTGGTCGCGTGCGGGCGGACGTGGCCGCATCGGCGACAGTGAGCGACGTCGTGGAGACTGTGAACGGCGTGGAGATGGTGTGGAGCGGGACGTCGGTGACATAGGCGGCGATTGGTCATAATAAGGGCGGCTCGATTGGCTGGGAAGGTTGGATCAGACCCGAGGCTGCTGCACGCGATTGCAATAGCATGCGACGTGACCGGCGCA
>JALIZH010021107.1:55000-75037 GCA_030522465.1 Rhipicephalus appendiculatus
CAAAAAAGAGTGTTCCACACTCGCCGTAATGGCAACAGGCGGCGCTGACTGACGCTCCCACGTTTAAGTACATATATATACCCTATAAAGTGGACGGGGAGATGACCGCCACCGTAGCTCAGTGGTAGAGCATCGGACGCGTTATTCGAAGGTCGCAGGTTCGGATCCTGCCGGTGGCAAGTTATCTTTTCGTCCACTTTCATTTCTTCACATTTACATTACAATTACTTCTAATAGTTTCCCCTATATATATATATATATATATATATATACCGGGTGGTCGAAGTACGGTTGGGTAACGCAAGCAGTCCGTCCAGGTAGTGTTTTGTTCTGCATTAGTTGTGTGTGTGTGTTTGTGTATATGTTAAACTCTGTATGCGTCATGAATTCCGCGTAATTTGATGTTTAATAAATTCGTTGACTCATGGTGGGATCACACCCGTCATTTTTTTACCTGAAATGCTCTCGAAAGTCACCCTAAAACTTCGTAAAGGCACCAAGAAAATACTCTGATTATACTCGCAGAAAACCCCAGCGGGACAAATAACTACTACCCATTCTACGTTCAAAAACTGGGCTAGGCTAAGAGTACACTTTCACCTCGACTGGTACGTGGTAAAAAGTGAAAACCAGGAAAAGGGAATGCGCTTGAGGACAAGTAGTTAACCCCCTCTTCTGGTTATTTTTGTTTAGCGTGTAGAAAGAACGAACGGATGAAGGCTAAACATGCTGCGGAGACACCGCAGCAAAGGGAGGAAGGTCTTGCAAAGTGGCGTCGCCAGGAGGCTGAGCGACCTGCCCGACCATATGAGCAGTAGCAAGATGCCGCCGTTGAGACATTTGGATGAAGAGTGTAATTGCACTGGGAGTGTCATGCACAAAAACGAAATAAAAAGGACATGGCATAGTCAGTCGAATGGGCACAGGCTTTCGCCGAACGCACTTCGGAATTTTCAAGTTTTTTTTTTCAATTTTAAGCGCGACGTATCAAAGCACCGAAGCGCATCGGGAGCGATGTGCGATGTGACAGCCCATGCTGTGGTGGCGTCATCTCGCAGCTTTCGACATCAACTGCTTTAGCCTTGGCTCCTCCCTGAACACACTACCAGATATTCTAGTACACTATAGCCTGCCGTATGTGCTGCGCGATGTCGTTGCCGACATCGTCGTCGTTATCACCGTCGACTGTTGGCACTGATGTTCTTGAGGCTTCCACATTTTCCGAACGATCGCCACGGGCATGAATACGCGAGGAGCCTTCGAATAGTAGGCTGCTGGCGGAAGTTCCGCAGAAGGGTAATGGCTACTATGAAGAGTTATTGCGAGGTGCGCCAGCTGGGAGCTCGGCTGCTGCGGCGACGTCGCGGAAGTTGGGTGTCACCTTCAGGTTAGTTTTGATAATGGCGATGCCGTGAAGGGTAGTGATTCCGCATGCATCCGAATTTCAAAGGCCATATCAATAACCTTCTTTACTACAGCTATAGAAATACGGCACATGATATAACCATGTTTACGACCCCCCCCCCCCCCCTCCCCTACACACACAAGCACACGTGTGATGCGCATTTGTTTATAGGATCAGTACTTATTTGTAATCACCGCGACGTCTATTTTTTTTTATTATAACGTGCATTTCAATGAAGTGAGCGGTCAAACAGGTATTAAGAGGTAGATTGAGTATGGCATGCCCGTTTAGCCGTGATGCCGTGGCAGCCACTCAGAAACCCGGCGCATGCGAGCGAAATACGTGACCACATTACCTGCTCTCATTCAATGTCAGTATTTAATGCAGAGCAAAAACAAAACAAGGAAAAAAAACCACAGAATTCATTTTGTGCACTCGTGCACATGCACGAGATGGAAAAGTTCTGAGATGCCACTCTATTGTTTCCCAAAGGTCAGGGAGGCGAATATGAGTCATATTTTCAGCCTGAAGATAGAGATGGGCATGTTTATACCAACGACGACGAATCTCTGCAAGGGCCATTCACTGCTGGCGCATTAGTCACTGCCACGTGAAAGAAGAAAGATGCGGTTATATTGCCTGGCAGGCAAACCGCCTTATTATAATTGATGTGTAGCGAATCGTTTATTAACGCCATTGCGTTAAAGAGCTCGTGTCGCAGAAATTCTGGTGTCGGCATCGTTGGCTGTGAGCGAAAAACTATCACCTTGTCCAGTACAGAAAAAAATACAAAGGTACATAAAATAGACAATAAAATTCTTAGATCCGAGCAGTGTTGCGGAATGGGCACCTCCATTCCATTCCAATTCCATTCCATGGAATTAGAACTTGCTGCAATTCCATTCCGTTCAATTCCTCGGAATAAAAAAGCTTAACATTCCTACTGCGGGAATAGCGGGGCAGTTCAGTTCCATTCCTGTAATTCCTCACCGTAGGAAAGGCATCTTGATAGTTTTATCGAGTTAAGAATGAACGCCCCTAAAGCTGATGCCATCAGATGCATCAAGAACTGCAAAAGAACACAAAACACGTTACCAAGGTCGAGGGATAGTAGCTTGGTGACATATCTTGTGCAGTACAACCACCCGAATTAATTCCTATAGGGGCAGTTCTCCCGCTACCTGTAGTATTTGCATGGTCAGCCCGTTTGAACGAATGGCGATGTTTTAATATTGTTTAAGCTTTAATGTGTTAAAGCTAAAATGACGACAGAGCGTATTTTTACGTTGACAGAACTACTGTTCAAGAAGACTAAGCAGTTCTGCCACGCGTCAGGAGCGATAGTGAACATGGAGAAAACTAAGATTTGGTTAATGGGGAACAAAATCCCTCTAAATCTGCTGGTATTAGTTGGAACAGTGCCCCCGCTCGGGCACCTTGTGCCTTTGCATCGAACACGGAACACTGGGCCACACTGCTCGTCAGCACTCACGCTTGCCAAGCGCGCCTCGCAAGCATGGCTGAGATGAGAACTTTCTGTGTTCATCTGTGCGCAGGTATGCAATGTCAGGTATACAACCTAGAGAAGCGCTTTTTCGAATATGCGTCCACGTAGCCACGTCGGCGACAGAAGGAAAAACAATAAAGTGAAGGGTGGTGAGACAGCAGGCGGCTGGGGCGCCGCCGAGGGAAAAAAAGATCACAAGGCGTTGGGGGGGGGGGGGGGGTATGCCGCCGCTGTAGTTTCGCGCGACGGATACCAACGGCACAGAACTACGGTTACGCGAAGAATAGAGACAAGCTTGGCAGCAACATGCAGTAGGCGCGTTGCTTATAAATTTACTCTGCTTGTAATCAGCCGAGCCATTTTAAAAATACTGCTTTATTGTTAAATTTGAGGCTTTGATTTACTAATGTACGAAGTTTGAAAAACAGCGCGTAGAGGAAAAGGTGCTCTATTTTCGCAAAAAGACGTAATTCCATTCCATTCCATGCAAAAGGTGGTTAATTCCATTCCCATTCCATTCATCCAAGCGTTGTCCCCATTCCATGGGGACATTGGATGAATGGAATTTTCTGTAGCCATGGGGACGGCTTCAGAATATTCGGCCATCTAGTCTTCTTTGACTTGCGGCTAAATAAGTACACGGGCCTCAAGCATATCCGCCTCCATTGAAAATGTGGTCGCTGCGACCGGAATTACATGCCGCGTTTTGGTCAGCATTCCAGCACCATAACCACTGGAGCACCATAGCGGGTGCATCGAAAACAGTGAATGACAAAATTTTTCGGAGCGGAAAAAAAATGGTGACGTGGGGGGTCTTACAAACTGAGCGGAATCTGGTGTGAGTGATGTTTGTCAAAAAAACCGCCAGGCCTGCGCGGAACGCGCAGCACAGTCACAGCGAAAGCTGGAAGAGCGGCCTTTCTAGAGCATTTTTAAACACTCTGAGGCAACTACTACAAGCACACTTGCATGGTACCCACTACGCCATAAATATTCATAATTTTTTGTAGTGGGGAAGCCTCTACTATGCCGTTGTTCGTCATTCTTCGGAAAAGCGCGGTACCCGCTACACACTTGTGACGCATTATGTGCACATTGTTGATGCTGTGGCTGACGACGATGAAGAATTATGTCCATTTTGTAATGGGTTGGAGAATTGAACGACCCACTCGTTACGCAATTCGTATTGTGTGACGCCTGGTTGTTACCTTACTGCTCTAAAACGCTTTACAACACACGTTAATGCGATTCCTTATGCGACATGAAGCCTGCATAGGGTCAGTTTGCAACGAAGCTTCAAGCACAGGCGTAGCTCAGTGGTAGAGTGCTGGGCTGCCACGGAGGGGACCCGGGTTCGATTCCCATTCTGTCATGGGTGTTTTTTTTTATTTATTTAGTTTTTTTTTTATTTCGTGTGATATTGGTTACGGACACCGGCGGCGGCGGCGGCGGACAACTACGGCGCAAAGACGATCCTTGTTGTGATCTCAAAACAGCTTTCGCTGTAAAAGTTTATGTTGAGAGTATAGATACTTGTTTTAATACTAATTATGGTTTACATATTAGGCAAAGACATTTTTTATAAGGTATTCGAAGCTCGTCAATATTAGGGAAACTTTTCTGCCCTATACGCCTGCAGGTATTTTGCCAAAATGTTATTTCCATTTTTTCCTGTCTTAATATTGGGGCTTTGTACGAGTATTGAAGTAATGAATATTTTCTCTGCGGAAGGCATATTTTGCGCCAATGAAGGTTGTAACTGTACGAGAAAAACTCACATCTTAGAAAATGTTCATTTTGGTCCACAATGAGACGCAATTTACGCCAAGCGGTGCTCCAGTGAAAGCCAGCTTTATACATAAATAGAAAACATAGTAGTTCTTATAAGGGAAGTTTTTTTCTTTAAACAAGCAAATAATTTTTGCTGTTTCCCATTGACGGCAGTGAAGAACTTCCTCAGGAAGCTGGCTTATGAACAAACGAGAAGATACCCTTCAATGGGGGGAATTCGAAAAAATTAGTTTTCACAAACAGTGAGCGATGGGGCTGCGGTTTCTTGTTTGTCGCAATACCGAATAGCCTCCGCTGCCGATGACGACACGGCGACGAATTGCTAAGAGCCCGCGGGCATTCAAAATGGAAGCCCCGATAACCAATGTTCGCCGCCGGAGCATCGGAATACGCCCCGTAGCAGCAGCCAAACAAGCCAACGCCGGCGTGATCAAATGTCGCGGCGCCGAATCGCAACGCACGACAAACTACCTGCATAAACGTGCTCATCAATGGCGACGTCGTCGCTTAATATTGACACCGGAGCCAACTTTTCTGTCACCATCGGGCCATTCGGCCCGAAGTTGAAGAAAGTTGAGACGGCCTGGGAAGGCCCACTGTGACGCTCGCGCTACGAGCGAACTCGGGTTTGCCTTATTCCATGCTGATGTGGAATAAAGTGCCACAGATGTTTCGTTGATTGAGTGTCGTGCGTTATAACACCACTAATCCGGATAGCTGGTGGTCAGCAAGAACACCATCTGGAATGGGCACGGCGATAGTCACGGTTAATAACTGGACTGATGCTGCGTCCCTTCATAATCCTACAGCAATGCTCGAGGGATGTCAGTTCTTGTATGGACTTCTTAATTCAGAACGTTGCACGGTAATCTCATGGACCTGCGAAGCGAGTCGACACTGGATTCCTTAGAACCAGCCTTACCGACGCACCCTCCCCCAGGAATCTTGATTGTGTTTGAAGACAACGTCACAATTCAAGATCGCTCCAGCGTCAAAACAGTTGACGCAAGAAAAACGCGGAAACATAGAAGGTGTGCTTAAGAGCGATAGACACATGTCCACTGACCGTGAAATTTGCGTCGCAAGAGAAACCACTCGCTTGTATGAAGGAAAAGGAAACGCGATGCCAATCAACTTGAGCCACGAATGGAAACACCTCAACAAAGGCATGACGACAGCATAGATGGTAGAAATTGTGGCCGTGAGTGATGCGTTCACCTTTTAGGATTCTGACAGAGGCTGGAACGACTATCCCCAGAACAGCACCAGCATTATACGTCATTCAGAGCCTTCCCGCAGGAAAAAGCAAACAACTTGAAGTGGTCTGAAACAGTAGAACTGCTTTTCGTCGTTATCAGGGGTTCCACAAACGCGAGTTTCTAGTCAACGGAGGAAAGTTCTCATCACAACGGAAAAAAGTGCTCGTCCACTTCACCAAAGTCCCTACCAATTTCGACGCTAGAACGAGAGGCTACAAAACAGCTAGATGAGCAAATGCTGTGGGACGACATCATTCAGCAGTCAAGGAATTCGTGGGCATCAGCAGTGGTCTTGGTGCAAAATAAAAAAAAAGAAAAAGAAAACAGAACACTACGTTTTTGTGTCGATTACCGTCGCCCCAACAAATTCACGAACCTCCTTTATATGCCCCCACATATCTTGGACGCCTTGGATCGAATATGTAACGCTAATATAAGAGCCATACGCCGTACGTTGTGTGTAGTGATGAGAACTAACAGACAATGATGCCAAGGAAAGTGTAGGGGATGTTATTAGAAGTAATTGTAATGTTAATGTGAAGAAAGACAAGTGGACGAAAAGATAACTTGCCACGGGCAGGGGACCGAACCTCCCACTTTCGAATAACGCATCCGATGCCCTACCACTGAGCTATGGTGGCGGTCCATCCCTCCGTCTACTTTCATAGCGTATATATGTGGACTTTGACGCGCGTTCGCCCGTTTGCTATTTCCCAAAGAAACTTCAAGAAAGTGTCAAACATTGAACCAAGCCTCTGGAACATTCCTGCGACAGATGTTTTTTCTACACACCGCGCAAAAGACGAAAAATAAAGTAGAAAGTTGGTTCAACCATGTAGCTTCGCACTCGCCAGGGTAGGCAAGGCGCAGCCCTCCGCTTGCCCGTGGAGCTGCGTTATTCGCCACGTTGCGATGCCACGTGGTCAGCGCTACGCCATCGGACGGGAAAGTCTCGACTGAAGACAGGTTTCGTGTGAAAAGAGAGTGAGTGAGCACCGCAAGCATGGGCGAAAGCGTGAGATGAGCGACTCGAGACACGCAGCATAGGTGTTGCAGTTCAATTTGTGGGTGTTCGAAAGTGTTTAATTATGATTATGTTGTGTTATCATTTCATGCGTCAAATATGTATGGCCAGTGAGGCGAAGTGTGTTCACGTGACTATATGTAAAAAATTTCAGTGGCCCTCTTCGTATACTGGTTCCTGCGTTGAAGCACTCACGTTGCGCAACCGCGAAAAACTTTTTGTGTTATCTACCGCCCACCCTCCGGTGATGTTAATATGTTTCTGAACTTCATCAGAAAACTTTTCAGTCATGTTGCAGAAGAAAATTCGCACCTTTTTTTGGAAGAGGATTGCAATGTGGACATGCTTGTGCACATGCATTATAGGCAAGAATTGCAAGACCGGTTGATCGCGAACAGTTTGAGCAATCTAACTGCAGCGCCAACACGAGTCACTCAAGAAACTGCTCTTAGACATCTTTATTACAAATGCTTATTTTGATGATGTAATAGCAGATGTTATTTATATGGATATTAGCAACCATTTAGGTATATTTATGTTGATCAGCACTACCTGTCATTTGATAAAAAAAAGACGGCACCCGTACGCTACGTTCAAGGCATCACACCACGCTATCTGATGAATTTCGTAACTCTGTTAGTTTACAGCAGTGGAATAATGTTTTTTGGTTCAAACAGTAGCGTATAGGATATTCCTCTTTCATAGCGGCATTTAAAAAGATATACCATGAATATTTCCCATTAAAGAAGTTAAGAAAGCCATCCAGAGCTCGTGAACCCTGGGTTACTTATGAATTATTAAACATGATCAAACATAAGAATGCCCTGTACGCAATTTTTATTAAGCATAAAAGCACAGGTGGTTTCGAAAAATATAATACATATGGAAATCAACTTACTAGTAAACTGAGAACAGCGAAAAACACATATTTGCACAACTTATTTTTAGAACCTACGACTAGGCGGTCCGACGTGATATGGAAAAAATTTAAACTCACTGCTACGCCCAACTAAATCTCATGTTAGTCCCGATAACTTTCACCAGCAAGGTGAATTGTTATCTGACGAAACACTAGCAGATGCTTTTAAAAATTTCTTTGTTAAACAAGCAAGTCCCGACAGTGATTTACTTAGCAGTAGCTATGATGCTCTCGCTACTCCAAACATTAGTGCAAAATCGTTCGTCTTTAGTCCCACTAACTGCGCTGAAGTTTTTTCTTCGATACGTTCAGTCAAAAATAGTAAGTCGCAGGACACTGATGGTTTCCAAATAGGACCTATAAAGCATGTACTCGACATTATTTGTCCTGTTCTTATTCACATGTATAACCTGATTCTGTCGTCTGGCCAATTTCCGAAAGACATGCATATAGCTCGAGTACAGCCGGTGTTTAAAAAAGGCGATAAAAATGTTCCAGGGAATTATCGCCCAAATTCAATTCTCCCGGCATTCTCAAAAGGCACTGAAAAGATTTTTCACGCTAAAATATTATCATATCGAGACAAAAATAAATTTATTACCAGATCATCAAGATGGTTTTAGGAAGTATCGCTTCCACCGAGACTGCTCTTTTAGTTCAAAATGAAACAATCCTACAAGCTTTTAATGATAAACAATTAATTATGCGAATCTACATCGATTTTAATGAAGGATTTGATCTTGTGAATCATAAAATCTTACTCACTAAGCTGCAAGCTTATCTATCCGTGGTATAGCTTGAGAGCTCTTCGAATCTTACTTATCGCATCGAGCACAATTTGTAGAGCTTGGAAAAGAAAAGCCCAGTTTTCAGGCTGTAAGAGTCGGAGTTCCGCAGGGTAGTATCTTTGGGCCACTCCTGTTTATAATCTACGTAAATGACATGCCACACAGTCCAAAACAGGCCAATTTTATCTCCTATGCGGACGACACAGCAATGTTTATTACAGCTACATCAGAAACTGAACTTGAGCGTCAAGGGCACATAAGGCTAAGAGAATTTAAACACTGGGCTGAAGCAAGCTATTTGCGAATACACGCCAGCAAGACAAAAGTTATGGTTTACATGCAAAATGGCAAACAATTAGAAAGCCCAATAAAAATGAAGATAGGTGCGGATGATTTAGTAATAGTTAACACAGTCTCCACGTAACGTGTAAGATTTTCTGCACCTTTCTATTATTGCATTCCTTCGTATATCAATATTCATGTTTTTCGCTACGAACGTCACGCACCGAGCCTGCTGTCGTAAGCCTAATGTATACGGTACGGCTACTGCGAAGTATTACGGCTGTAGTCACGGAAGTGGACAAGAATGACCCAAAATGTGTCCGAGGGGGTGAAAAAAACCTGAATTGTTCAGTGTGCAGTTGAGAGGTTCGATGTTTCCTACACAGAAATGACAAACCGCTTAGCGAGTCATTGCGAATGCTGTGCATATCATCGGTTAGGCTAATCTTCTTTTACTGAAAAATGTGTCCCATTGAAGTTCCCATCTCGCGAAGCACAAAACAAACACATGAACTACAGTCCGTTTGCTTGTCGCACGAGCGGAGACACTCAAATCTGCGTGCCTAAACAAGGAAATGTAAAGACCAGATCACGGACATTACTTATTACATGAAAAAATAAACGCTCATACGCCATCTCTCAGCGTGCTGTAGCCGGTAGCGTGTCCGCCTCGCAATCAGATGTGAGTCTAAAAGTCGTGGGTTGGAGTCTCACTCGGGCATCTATATATTTTTGCGTTTTTTTTGTCGTAGTGCTCGTTATTAGCCATCATTACGGTCTTGCACCCTATGAAAATTGTTAAAAGCAATTCTAAAGCCCAATTCTGGCCCGAGTTATGCTATTTTTTTTACGTGAGGTGTACTACTACTCCCTTGGGTGGAGTCATGCTACTCTGCTTCGGCCAGAGTTATGTTACTCTGTTGGGGTGCAGTACTTCGACCCTTTCCTGGGGCATTACTATACTGCGCCTCAAAAAAGAGGTGATTTACGCTGGAAAAGAGAGTGAAATATGCGACAAGAAAATACTCTCCCAAAGAGGGTGTCCGGCACTCTCTTATTTTTTAGAGTGTACAAAGACAAATCTTGGAAAGTTGCATTAACTCCAAAAAAGAGCTGTGCGATGCATCGCCAATGTTCCAGGCTCATTTTCTACGACAGATCTGTTCGTAAAGTTTCATACTGTACTTGCATTTTTTAATACGATGATCGCTTAATTTTAAGCTGCAAGTCATACTTAAATGCCAATGATTGTATTGCGTTTTCGCTGGCTGATCTGAATGTAAACCACAATACCCGTCATACTAGGCATAAGGAAAAATGGCATGTCCCTACACCTCGAAACAAATATGACGAAAAATCATTAAAACATACTGTGCCCATCTTACTTACAAAGGTAGAGTTTGATCCTCTCTGCAATTCTAATCAAGCTACAAGACTATTTTGTCAGTCGTGCCAGAGAGATTACTAACGTTGGGCATGATGCTTTTTTCTCTTTTTCTTCCTTTTTTGCCCTTCTGTTGAAATCGCATACAGCATCTTATACAAAGAACGCGTACATGCGTGTACATAGACCTGTGTAGATATACTTGTGTATCCGGTATGTAAATGTATATACGCAAAAGCCACATTTTCATTCGCAGGCAGAGATTTTTATTTGGGCATTTATATGTATATATGCATACACACTTTCTGGTTTTTATTGAAACTGTATTTGGTCTAGCGTAATATTTTGTTTTAAGCACGTTGCGCTTATTCTTAAGATTTCTGCAATGTGCTGCGGTCATTTGTAAAAGGGGGGCAGGATCCACTGTCATGCTGTATTAGCTTTTAGTCCTGTCTCCTCTTTTTCAGTGTGAAAATAAAATAAAATAGGTAGATTGATTGATTGATTGATTGATTGATTGATTGATTGATTGATTGATTGATTGATTGATTGATTGAGAAGAACGGAACTCGGCTTGTTCGGATAAGGGTTGGTATAAAATATGCAATTGAGTATTGTATTTATGCAAGCGGGTTTATCTTTCATGGATTTTGATATAGATTTGCACTGTAAATTGTATTGCGAGCTCTATTGTAAATGGCGACGCGGAATATATGATTAATCGAATTATGAAGTTATATGTGTGATCTTTTTGTTGTGTGTGTTGTTTCAATATTATTTCATAATATTATGAAAAGAGGGGGGAGTGCCACATGGGATCCCTTGAGCCACCCTCAAAAGCGTGTCCAAAAACGGCGCCAATCAGGCGCGCGCCGGGATTCAAGGCGTAAGCAACGGTCTCTTCTCCAAAGCGCGCCTACCTCACCACCTCATCAGGAGATGCCGAGACAGCCTCGCAAGAGACGCCGAGACAGCCAGATCGAGGGAATTCTAGAAATCAACGTGGAGCGTCTGCCGCCACAGACGAACGCGCGAGGAAGAGCTCGCCCTTTCGTCATGCTTCCACTGTGCTGTGAGCAGATGAGTCATGTCGAAGCTTCGCGGACCCGAGCGCCACCCGGACTTAGTCAGTGAATGCGCAAGTTACGTTGTACAAATGAGGGAGTGGTTCGGTCGGCAAGAAAAGACGCGTTGTTTTATGATGTAGTGCCGCCAGTCGGTCTTTGAACTGTCGAGAGAAGACTCCGTCGGAGCAGTGAAATGTTTTGGAGACAGTGACGTCAAGGAGACATGTGATCATCGACTGCTAAGGGGGACGACTCGTGAGCGCTACAGTCTACGTGGAGGTACTCGTCAAGCCGTTGAATATGAAAGGGCTATAAGTGTTCTGGAATATTCTCGAGTGTTTGGACTTGAGCGCATGTGATTAATTGTTCCCCATTGTTTGTTAGACTCCTGTGAGTCGTTATGTGAGTGAGCCAGGCAGGTGTGCACATAGGCGTGCGCAGGGTTCCCCTTCAGGGGGGGGGGGGCAGGGAGGGGCGAAGGTTCATCGCAGCGCCCCCCCCTTCCTATTAAGTCAATGTATGGGGCAGAATTTGCGCCCCCCTCTTTCAGGTGACTAGGGGGGGCGGCCGCCCCCTCTGCCCCCCCCTCGTGCGCACGCCTATGGGTGTGCATGTTTGTGCGATGCTTGTACTGCCTTTACTGAGCATGTATTATGCTTCTGTTATCAACTCACGGCTCACACTCCGTCCTCCACCACAACCCGCGTTCGCTGGCGCGCTAGAAGGAGCTACCCTAAAAAATTGTCCGTGCTTTCTTGGTGCGTTTCGGGAGGCCGATGCGTCAGCCCTTGGAATATTCCCGGCGACTGCCTCCCCATTATCGGAGTTGTGACACAGCTCAAATCGAAAACTCTGAAGGAGGATATGATAATTGCAAAAGAGGCTTCCCGGAAATACTTCAGAACGTTCAGAGTGCACACGGACGGTTACATTAGTAGAAAATGCAAGACACACCGGGGTGAACAATTAATGATGCCTTTATATTGGAGGAAAAAAAAACATATATACGCTTTACAAGGCAATGACAACGCTCTCAAGCCTAGCACCAGGAAAATAAGAAACAAAATACCAAAAACGAAACTAAGAAACTAACTGATCATTTTCGCACTCTGGCTATTGCATATGAGTGTCCGAAAAAACAACCTTCTTTGTTGAGAGCGTCATGGAGAGAGCGCTCACGCAATTTTTCTTCGGCACGATCTATTTCGTATGCTTCCACCACTTCTCGGGTGAGCTCATTCTCCTCTTGCTTGATAACCGAATACTGTTCGAAAAGTGGTTCAGGGTACAACTTCTACAATGTAAAGAAAAGTGGCCTAAAACAACAGTGTTCCTCACGAAATTGCTGTGGTCTCTGAGCCTGGCGTTCGGACATCTACCCGATTAATCGATATACGTTTTTCCGCAGGTCAAAGGAGAGCCAGTAAATGACGCCATCCTCACAATTAACAAACTGCTTCCTTTGTTTTTAAGCATCCTGCTCTCTTTGCGGCTTCAGAATTAACAAACGAATGAAGTTTTGACAGTTGGTTGGGGCGGAGAAGATGACGTCTAAACTGGTGCATGCGCATGCTTATTTTCTTCCGACTGCGCTCGACTTTCGTAGGAATGGCACTACAACCATATTTTTCATCATGTTTGAAAATTTTTGTAGCGCGCACAAAAAGACGGGGACACACAGAAAGAAAGGTGCAAATGAGCGCTCACTCACATCTGTTAAAAATGTTTAAACATGAATGAACCATGAATGAAACATGAACATGAACCAACTCTCCCAGCTATCAGTTTTATTGAAACCTTTTTCTTCTTCCTTATCGAACTAACTATGCTGGTCGCCACGCCTAATTTCTTTTAGCAAGGCACGAGCCGCTGCCATGAGTAGATGACGTGGGTCACCATCTGAAACCTGGCGGAAAGACAGAGAAATATAACTGATCTATGTCAAATCGCAACATTATTTCAGGAAAGACTTTCTTAAACAGCATACAATAATGCCCTGTTTTACAAGCTTGGTGTGACCAATGAAGTACGGCAGCGACGATTTTCTGGCCCATCTTATTACGAGCTGGCAGCTGACTAATAATCCCTCGCATACTACCTAAAGGCATCAAGTCTGCCCGAACGAGAATCCTCCAGGGTCTCGTTCTGGCAGACTTGATGCCTTTAGGTAGTATGCGAGAGATTATTAGTCAGCTGCCAGCTCGCCATAGTCAAGATCACGTGCTATGTGACGCCCACACGCAAAAAGAGTGTTCCACAGTCGCCGCAATGGCAACAGGCGGCGTTGACTGATGCTCCCACGTTTAAATGCACATATATATCCAAAAAAAAGTGGACGGATGGATGACCGCCGCTCAGTGGTCGAGCATCGGACACGTTATTCAAAGGTAGCAGATTCGCTCCCTGCTGTTGGCAAGTTATCGTTTCGTCCACTTTTCTTTTTTTCTGCTTTACATTACAATTACTTCTAATAACATCCCCTATACTTTCTTTGGCATCATTGCCTGTTAAGTTCTCATTAATATTGTGTTTAACAAAGCAAATGAGCCCTTAAACTTACACTTCTTTCCTTCAAAAATTAATGTGTGTTGAATGAGTGATACATGAAATGAAATAGAGCCTAGATAAAGAGGTCTTATAGCTCACGTCAGCTTGCTACGATTCAGACGCCTTTGGTTATTGACAATCTTCGGCTGGTGAATGAAAGGTTGTCTAAGTATATTGCCATTGGCCCCCTCATTGGGTGAGCTATATGACGTTAATTGAACATGAAGAGTCTTTGTACACTTTTTTTTATAAGAGTAGGTCGGCGCCTTGTTGACGACCGGAAACCTTTTGTTCTGGTCAGCCAGAAATCTGATACAGAATTCTCGGCAGTGAGAGGCAACCGAAGAGAATTTATTGTCTCTCAACAGATATCGATTAACACCGGGGGATTAACCTCTTGCCGGAATGCTTCTCTCCTGGGTTATCTGAAACACAATAGAGTGCATCCGTCAGAGAGGTTGAGTAGCTGACGACAGTGCGTAAGCAATGCGCCCTACATATCCGACGTGCGCCACAACAGTTCTAAAAATGGAGAGTGCGGATACAAGTAGCGATGTCTTGCAGCTAGAAAATTCAAAACTGCCACGAGATGATTTCTTGGAAAAGGTGCAGCAAGGACGTCACTTCCGGTCTACCAGAAACGCTTCAAGAAACGTTTTAAGAGAAGTACCTCCAAAGCAGAGCAATCACTCAGGAGTGTGTAGGCTCTTCTTCGGTGCTTTTCACGCGCAACTTGGACGAGCGCAATCCCTCGTCGCAGTAAAAAGTACTCATTTCATGAAATAGGCCCACATCTTCGCGGTAGCCACCTTTAATTTGGTAAAGAAATGAGTCTGACATTTCTGGTGTTATGCGGATGCATCATTTCAGGTAAGTTATCATTTATGATGCTATGTCTTGCTTTCTAAAGACAATATACGCCTTCTCTAAACTAGTTCGAAAGGGCCAGACCTCCAGGTTGTTTGTTCTGAAAGCTGGTACGCAGCAATGCTACAGGTTTTGGCCTAGCCGGAAATATGCGATTTGTTATTCGGAGCGTACACAAGGAAAATATTTGCAAGAACCCGAGTATTACAACTTTTTTTGTGTGTTTTAGGAACCGTTTCCAAGAGCGAAAACTATCAGATGCTATAGAGGGTCGTTTTTTCGTCACATTTTTGCTACGCACGACACCAATGGCACAGATGTTCTTCCACGCTGCATCTGCAAATTTGTTAATATGTTACTGTTCAACGTGATTCGTATGAGCTGCCCACTCAGGAGCCTTTATTATTGTTCATCCCTTGTGTTAATCAGCCATTCATTTCGAAAGTTTAAAATCCTACTTGAAACCGCAGAAAGCGCCTGTTGTGAGACAATTGTGCAGATATTCTATCTTCGGAAGGCTGGAGAGCGTGTAAGCTGTGTTAAGACGACAATAGTAATGATGTGAACAACTTTTAAATGCGAAGCATTTCTTTGCGTACTGTAAGCACTTTTGCGTTTCTATCTACGTATCTATCTATCTATCTAGCTATCCATCTATCTATCTAGCCGCCTACGTCAGGGTGCTCTCGTGACGGCCTCCTTAACTTGGGGTAGACCAAAATTTGTATGGGAGGGTAACAGGTATTGATGAATATGTCTGGATGGTCATGACATGAATAACATGAAAATCCCGTCGCGTACGTCGTTAAACTCATTTCTCCAGACACGTGTGGCTCATACCCGTATACCACGGGCCGCGGAATGCGGGTATGCGCCACATGACTTTGACAATTTATATCTAACCGGGAACGGCGAGCACAGGCATTGGTAATTTAAATGCGAGAGCGTTAAGAGAAACTGACGTCGGTGGCGTTGACACTGGTAATTTAAAGGCGACAGCGTTAAGAAAAACAAGCATCGGCGGCGTTCACGCGAGGAATACAAAGAATAGAAATCAGAGTCCCAGCAGGAATCGAACCCAAGCATTCTGCATGGCAATCAAGCATTCTACCACAGAGCCACTTCAAGGTCTCGAAACTGCTTTGGAAGAACACCCTATGCAGGCGTAATGTTGGTGAAACGTATATTGTGGTTGGAGTGCTGGCTATCTAACTTTATAAACACTACATACGTACTCCTATGACGAAAGAGTAATGTCGGGTTAACGTCAGTTGGTATACTTAAGCGCCATCCACTGTAGTTCGTTTACATTGCACTATACAGGGCTACCGTCCTTGCAAGCAGAAGCTCTACATATCAGCTTACGGCTTCTGGTGTTGGCAATACCCACATTTCTGCTGGCGTCGTTACACAACTGTAAACAACTGGTTATATGAAACATATGCGACTGTTCAACATGTCTGTGCGTGCAAGATTTGTACATATCTTAAGCGTCATTTCATAACGTTTCGCTCAATACCAGAATTACAACCCAGTCACCTTACCTCCGGATGCTTCGCATAACAGTGATTCCCAAGGTACTTGGGATCTGCTTATTTTTTATGGAAGTATATAAAAGAACGAGTCGATCATATACTTTAGTAAAAAAGTGACGCTTAAGGAATTTGAGGAAATAGGTAGTGTGTAAATATTTTTACTAGCTCCATTTCTAAACGCGTGTATGACTGTGCCAAATATTTCAGATGCCAATGATTTCCTTCGGTAGAAACATCTACAATGGAGTACACGTTTTGTGAAAAAAATATCTGGAGAAAAGATTATTGAGCCCGATAACTAAGAAAGCTAGTCTGCTTCTTTAAACATATTCACGTGCTTTAGAGAGTGGCTTAGTTTTAGTATCATCTGCTAAAGACACATAAATGGTCTGTTTTAACGCGACAGCGTTAAAGAGCTCGTTTTGCAGAAATTCCGGTGTCGGGGTTGGTGATGGCGTCGTTGTTTGGGAAGCAAAAAATTATCACCCTGTCCGTGACGCACAAATCGAGAAAGATACCAATAAAATTAATAACAAAAATGTTCGGTCTGAGTGAGAACCGAACCAGCCGTCTGCGTGGCAAGCAGGTGTTCTACCACAGAGCCACACTTCTTCATGAAACTGCATCGAAAAAAAAAACAAAACATAGAAAACCCTATGTGCATATATCCTGTAGTGGGAGTCTCCTTACCGAATGTAATATTGCGTGCAAAAAGCGTAGAAGCGCGCCAGGCGTCAAAACATGTGAATTAGCGCAACGAGTGGGTGTTTTAAAGGTCGACCCGTTACAAAGCGCTCAGACATATTTAATCATCAGGATCATAAAAAAATCAACAAAGTGAACAGCGGCGTAGGTTCGCGTGTTGCCTTACGGACGCGTAGTGGGCCCCCCTTAGCTGAATCGCAGAAGGAAGAATTATGGCGTAGGGGGCACTTAACAACAGTACGTGCACTAAGCACTCTAGGATACCTTTAAACGGCTGATGTCACGCGCACTGTCGTTCGTTTCCTTACGGCACGGTTGAGGCATACACCGAGAACCGAAGCCATGCAGAAGCAATTGAGAATGCAATGCGCACGAGGCGCGATTACACTATCGCGTTCCACTCTAGAAGGCGAAGCTCAAGCGTCCTTCAAGTTTTTTTGCACCCTATTTGACATCTAGACTTTTTCAAATAAGCGCGAGAAATGCGACATAAAGCTTAATCAGTTGATGGGTTAGTTCGTGCTGATCCATAACTTTTAGCGCGACAATACGACAAGACATAATAATAATATGTAGGTTTTAACGTCCCAAAACCACGCTATGATTATGAGAGACGCCGTAGTGGAGGGCTCCGGAAATTTTGACCATCTGGTGTTCTTTAACGTGCACTGACATCGCACAGTACACGGGCCTCTACCATTTCGCCTCCATCGAAATGCGACCGCCGCGGCCGGGATCGAACCCGCGACCTTCGGGTCAGCAGCCGAGTACCCTAGCCACTGATCCACCGAGGCGGACAATACGACAAGACAGTGTGCGGGAATGTGCGTGCCATGTCGTCTTGCGTCGTTTTGTAGTGATAAACGTTACCATGCGTCTTGTGGGAATAAAAAGCAACTATTCGATTTTAACAGCGATGCTATAAGTAGTCGATGGTGACGCTTTTCAGCTAACCGCCTTGCGGTGTGCAGCGGCTGAAAAAGCAGAAAAAAAGCTTTCTTTAGTGAGAGAGCAACGTCGTGTGTGAGCTGCCATTGTCTTGTGGCAAGAAATTCATTGGCCGAGCGGGCCAGCGCGCAAATGAGAGGCTACGTGAGTACGTAAATAATGTGCGCACTGGAATGCGCGGACCATCTTGTTTTTCACTGCCGGAACTGTGGATGCGTCCCCACATATTCGCTGTGCAGTGTGACAGGACAATCCCAACAAGTGAAATCACTTGAAACGGTGAACATTGCTAAATTGGAGGACACGAGCCTCAGGCTCCTTCAATTGTGCTGTTGAAAAAAAAAGCCAGTTTCATCGCAAGGGTGAAGCAGTGAAGGCGATAGCAACAAACTATATGTTACACGAAGTGAGGCTGGCAACTACCTCACTTGTATCGGATCTGGCGTAACTCTACAAAACGCTGGTGTGAAAGAGTACGGCCGCTCCAGGGAGAGATGCTTTTTCCGCACAGTCTCTGTTGCTTTCTCTTCGCGTAAAGACCGCAGCATGTAGAAGGGTAAGAGAGCCGCCCGCTGATCGCTGTCAGGATAGCGCGCGCGCGTTAGCGATCGCGCCCTCGCCCGTAGAATCCATGGTCAAAGTACCTGCTAGAACAACACCCCCTCCCCCCCTTCGCGTCTTTTCACGCTCGTTGAAGGCGTGCGGGGACGTTTCACCCCTGCTTCGACGGCAGTTCCTCCCTAGAAGAGTGATGTATTAGCATGTGCCCTCCGAATCCACGGAGATGGGCCAGCTCGTTTAACATCTGCCTTCAGCTGCGTACGTCGCTCATGCTCGCGCAGTTTTACCCGCGGTAGAACATAACGATGCGCGGGGGCATGTTACCCGTTTGGACTTTATCCGCGACATGAAGGCGACGGCAACGGCAAAAGCCGTCGATATTTTCTATATAATTGCTATCGCAGTAAAAAGGAATAGATTATTTTAGTATGACAGTCAGGGTGACTCGACAGAGCAAATATTTTAGTGCGGCCGTGTAGTCGTGGAACAATTTTTTTCGCCTTACTTTTTATGTGATCTTCAACTTCATATTTTTTCTTTGACATGTGTCAATGATGCTTTAAATGCCGCAATCTCATAGATATGCGCCTGCATGCACTGCTGCCTGGTTGCTCTGTTTACTTGTACGGCCTCGTCAAACAAATCATCGGTTGGAATTCAGCGCTGTATCGGTGTCGTGCGTCAGCGTGTTGTTACTTTTGTGCGCTATAGTTGTTGATACCGCAGAGGCGATGTTAGGCTTCTCTTCTCGACGCTCGACTGTGTTGATTATTGCTAGCTTTGCGGTGGGGAACAGCAGGTTTATCTGTCTCACGGCAGCCGCCGCATGAACAAAGGGAGCAGAGGACCGCGGAGAAGCGAAGGCGACGGGATGACAGGTGCAACGACAAGGAATCGCGAGAGAAAGCACGTGATAGCCAGCGGCAGTTTCCAGTCGTTCTGCGCGGCGCTCTCTTAATCACACTACACACGCTCTCCAACTGCATGCGGCGAAGTCGCCTCCCGTGAAAAAAAAAAAGAAGAGAAAGCTTGTCAGAAAAAGCCAACGTCTTGGGGCATTCCGCGGTGCCCCATGTTCAGTATATGAATTGTTACTTCTATTTTTGTTGGATGTAGCCGAAGATGTTGCTATGCATTGACGTTAAAACCTTGTCGTGTTCGAAAATGGTTTGATATAATGCATCATTCGATCTACCCCAGTTTGATATTGTCGGGTTTAACTGTACGAAATGAAATGCCTCAAAAACGTCGAAAAGATTGTGAACATGTTGTAGCTGCGAAGTCTTGTGAGATTGCAAAATCTTCATAGCAATCACTTGTTGCGAAATTAAGACATGAAATGACTCATAAACTAGTTGAAAAGCAGCACTCAATAAACAAGACGAAGATTTCCAATCTTCGCTCTCCTTGCGAGCTATAAATTTAATGAATATGTAATACAGGGAAGC
>JALIZH010021108.1:0-25204 GCA_030522465.1 Rhipicephalus appendiculatus
TCCGGTATATATATATATATATATATATATATATATATATATATATATATATATGAACAAGAAAGAAAAATACGACTTTCGTTGGTTTGGCACTGTATATTCCTACTAACGTTTCGTCTGGTGGACCAGACTTTGTCAAAGTAACAAGTACATCGTGGTGGGTTTCCTTATAAACACGCTTAAATGAGATATTTTCGTGCAAGTTATCGATAGCAAGATAGACAAAATAAAATAGCAGTCACACACAGTCGACATAGATTCATGCGCGCACATTTGGTACTCGTGGCAGTGAAGTCAGGTTACACACAGTAAAATAGATTGCACGCGCAGGTGATATGGCATTATACACTAGTGATGAGGCAGTATTATTATATTGCACAGCACGTGGAGTCAAAAAAGGGGGGGAATGACGTCAGATCTACGCTTTACCTAATGCTTTCGTAGTAACGTAATCACATGCCAGCATTATACTGCAAACAGTTTGAGAAAGCAAACAGAAAGTCGGCACGCAGCACTAAGATAAATTTTCTTGCTCTTTAGCTTTCCTCAAGTACCCTTCAAACACGTTAAGGTTAATGCGAGAACACACACAAAAAAAAAAAAAACTATCGGAACTGCACAGCATAGTCACTGAAAACGATACACACAACCCAGTACGTCAACACGTGGTCTGGTACGAAATTGTGGATTATAATGGGTGATTACCATCATAACCGTAGAGGAAACACGAACGATATTAGACACAAAGCTACCTATCCCAAGGAATACCAGGTTATGATTAATGGTGCTTAGTGGGAACGCTCGTTAGTGTGCCTGGGCTTTCGTTAATACCAGATGAGACGGTGTTAAACTTATAGATTAGGTAAGACTCGCGGGTTTCACGATCGTGATGAGAACGAAAGCCTGACTCAAGTATAGTGGCCCGAATATTTTCAAAAGAATGTCCAGGTAAGCGAATGTGTTTTGATAATGGTAGGCTAGGAAGCTTATTGGCATGCGATCTATGGTTATTAAAGCGCAATCGAAATGAAGTTTCTGTTTGACCAATGTACTGCTTTTTTGCAGACGGTACATTCAAGCATGTAAATAACGTTAGAACTATCGCAATTAAACGAACCTCGAATGTTAAGGGTAAAGTCTGAAAACGCGCTAATGGCTTTCTGTGTTGTTTGCATATGTACGCACACCTTGCAACGTGCTTTGTTACAAGGTGCACATCCAGTTATTCTGTGCTCATTTACTTTTGATGACGTTAATACATCTCGGAGATTCTTAGACCGTCGGTATACCACGCGAGGTGGTTCAGGAAAAACACTCTTTAGATGTTCACTTTGAGCAAGGATATTATAGTGGCGTTTTAATATGGAATGTACCTTTGGTGCTGAGGCTGAGTGCGTTAGTACAAGATTGGTGCTATTCTGGTTTTCGGGCGAACGTTTCCCGCTCAGAATTTCCGCTCTATTTAATTTATCTGCTCGACCTATTGCGTCATCGATTAAAGCCGATGGATATTGCCGTTTCGTAAGGGACGTTTTAAGTTCTTCGCAATTAGCCATGAAATCTTCGCGGTTGGAGCACAATCGTTTAAAGCGGTGGGCCTGACTATAAGGAATGGCGGTCTTGCAATGTCGTACATGACTGCTCTGGAAATGTAGAAGCGCACTTTTATCGGTAGGTTTGCGGTATAGTTTAGTCAGCAGTTTTCCTTGGCATAGCGACACAGTGACGTCTAGAAAGTTTACCGAAAGCGACGAGTAATTATGCGACAGTTTGATTGAAGGATGGAACTTATTAAACGAATCCATAAACTTCAAAAGGTTTTCCTCCCCGTCGGTCCAAATCAAGAAGATATCATCAATGAATCGCTTATAAAAGAAAGGCTGTAGGTCAGTGCTGGATAAGAAATCATTTTCCAAAATACCCATAAATATATTAGCATAATTCGGGCCTATTCGAGTTCCCATTGAAGTACCACTGACCTGAACGTAATGGCTATTATTGAATTCGAAGTTATTAAGTTCAAGAATAAGCTTCAGCAGCGATCCCAAGGTTTCTTTATCTACAGGTTTTGCGAAACGACAATCTTCATACGCTTTAAGGACTGCTGAAA
The DNA here is from genome assembly GCA_030522465.1 of Rhipicephalus appendiculatus. Taxonomy (NCBI): domain Eukaryota; kingdom Metazoa; phylum Arthropoda; class Arachnida; order Ixodida; family Ixodidae; genus Rhipicephalus; species Rhipicephalus appendiculatus. The sequence continues at coordinate 2,111 of JALIZH010021108.1, forward strand.
TCCCATCGGTATGCGGTATGTTAGTGTAAAGCGAGGCGACGTCGAGAGTTACAAGGATTGAATTATGTGGAATGGTAAGGTTTAATATATCTTGAAGAAAACTATTGGTATCCTTTACGAATGACGGAAATGTTGAAGGAATTTGGTTGATCAGGGAGTCTACATAGCGTGAAAGGTTTTCCGTTGTAGTATTCACGCCGGAAATGATCGGGCGGCCTGGGTTACCTTGTTTGTGAATCTTTGGTAGCAAGTAAAACCTACCAGCTACGGGACTGAGCGGTATGAGAGACCTAACGGTTTTTTCGTCTAGTTTTTTCTGCTTCAGTAGTTTTGTGAGCTGATCAATCAAAATGGTCCTAAAGTTATCGGTTGGATCGGCGCGAAGGGGTTTATAAAAAAGTGGTATCCGAGAGTTGTCGGTTCGCTTCCATGATATAATCATTCTTATTTAAAAGAACAATCGCTCCTCCTTTATCCGCAGGTTTTATGACGATATCATTATTATTAGAAAGCTCTTCAAGCGCTGTTTTTTCTTTCTTCGTCATATTCTCTCGGTAACGGACACGGGTTCTGTACGCCTCGACTATTTCACGTTGCACTGCACTTATATACAAATCTAGACATTTATCACGTTGCGATGGTGGGGTCCAGTGCTTGTATGATGGCATAGGTAGTTTAGCGTCACTAGGATTTTCACGGTTATGGAAGTACTCTTTTAGGCGCATGGTTCGAGCAAAGCTGTCAAGGTCTTTTAAAAGCTGAAATTCATTGAATCCACCAGAGGCTGGGCAAAAGGTAAGACCCTTCGATAAGGCCGATATATGAGCACTAGACAGAACAAGCATCGATAGGTTAACAACATTGTCGCTTGGTTCAATTGGTCTTTTTCTAAGGGATGGTTCAATTGGAACAGTATCTGTATCTATGTTAGCAATACTTTTTGAAGGGTCTATGCCGTCACGAATGAATTTATTATGTTTTAGCGTGCATAATACTTTCTTCTTATTCTGTTTAAATGCTGTCAAGCATTCTAATTCACATGTGGTTAACTGTGACGTGAAGCGGCTTTCTTCGCTATGTAGACGCATCGTACATGATTTGTAATGGTTAACAACAATACGCAGTAATTCGAGAGAGGCGTTGTTTAGTACCCTTTGCCAATTGGCTTTGTTCGAATCAGAAAGATCGCAGGTGGTCCGCGTGATTCTTTTCCCACTATATATATATATATATATATATATATATATATATATATATATATATATATATATATATATATATATATATATATATATATAGGTTCGGTCCCTGCCGGTGGCAAGTTATCTTTTCGTCCACTTTCCTTTCTTCACATTTACATTACAATTACTTCTAATAGCTTCCCCTATACTTTCCTTGGCATCTTTGTCTGTTAGGTCTCATTAATACTGTGTTTAACAAAGCAAACGAGCCCTTAAGTTTACAATTCTTTCCTATATATATATATGGGAAAGAAAAAGAAAAGCCTTTTTTTTCAAAGCCACGGAATCTATTGAAGAACTGTTACGTGTCGACGTGTTTTTCATCTGATTATTATTATTATTATTATTATTATTATTATTAACTCTTTCTGCCTTTGCCCTAGTGCCTCAGGGCAAGGGCAAGTAAGTTTACCTCAGAGTTATTCAATCATACCAGTTGCGAAACTCCGTTCCGAAACCCGGACACGCGATTGGCCGATTCTGCGGGAGTTAGCAGACTGTCGCGCCATCTGGGAGCGGCAGTGCGAAACACTAATTCGCCAGCTGTGCGTGCGCTCTTCGCAGGTTGCTCAACGCCGCACGCAACGCTGGCGTTGTCGCCGCAGTGGCATTGGCTTGAACGGCGCCGCTGTCAGCTGTTCTCGCTGTGAAGAGGCGTAATCAAAGACGTGTTAAAGCGTCTAGTTTAATTTCGCCGAAGGTGATGTTTGCAATTTCGTGCTGCGATGGTTTTAATTGTTTCTCTGCGCCCTATTTATTTCTGTTACTCCTCGTTTGTTCGTTTGAAAGTGTGCGCTCGAGGACGGACTACTGCGGGAAGTTTGAGATGACGAATCTTTTGAAGTGTTCCGCTCTGCGGTTCACTTTGTGTCTCACAAACACGACGTGAACGATGACCGCACTAACCAGATACTGATACGATGGAGTGCAAACCAAAGCACATCAGTACCGATCAGTACTTACCGTGAATTGGCCGCAATGTCTTGCGCTCAGCGGTCGATTCCAGTAACCACGAAACCAATGGGACACAGGCTGGGATCTCAAGCACAAGGTTAGTGCATTTCTTTGAAGTGCCAAAGAGGCCGGAGGTACGAGCGAAATGGGAGCAGGCACTTTTAGGAAGCGGCGAGGCATTCCGTGGCCGCAGCCTCATCTGCGAAAAACACTTCGCACCCGAGGACATCGTTAAGTGCTGGAATTACAATATTCAGGGGAAAATTGTGGAGATAAGAAGAGAGCGGTGGGACCTGAGGGAGCATGCGGTTCCCATACATTTGCATGAGCCAGAATTGCACACTGACCCAAACACCAACGACACAGCAGAGGGTGCTTCCTCACAAGACATTAATGACCGTTTCCCAGTTACCAAGCTGCAAGAATTGTTAAGCAATAAGCAGCTCTGTGGTTGGACCACTCAAAACATGAATGAAAGTACATTTGCACTATGCAAGACTTCTGTGATCAATTCAGTCCTCCTCATTGGCAAGGCAATTATTGTGGAAAAAGAAGGGCGTATCACAATAAATGCAGCTGGAAAGGTAGTGGCGCCGAGGACCTTTCAATGCGCTATGGATGCAAAAGATGTGAGCAGATTGGTGGCGCTTGTGGAGCGGCTAGAAAAATTGAAGCTCTGTCAAGGATACACAAGCAGCATGGCTAGCAAAGCACAGGTGCACAGTAAGAAATGTGCCATCCTCGCACACAATGCAGTGTGCATGATGTGCAGAAGAGAGAGAGACAAGGCTGTGTCAGCGAAATTCAAAATCCCCCCACAAGACCACGCTGAAGAAAGCAAATGCTGCCCTTGGAAAAAAACCGGCCCGTAGTTATGCGTCAAAAAGAAATGTGCAGCACGAGAGGCACACACTGAAAAGAAAGAACAGACAATTGAAGAAAAAGCTATAAGTATACAAAGTGCAGAGGACCTGCCACATGCCCAACGTGTGGCGTTACAAACAGCAGCACAGTCACTCAGAAGAAAATCCAACAAAGGGTTGCGCAACGAAAAGGAATGGCTCATGAATTGTCTCCTACTCAGGATTTCAAGCCCAAAAGCCTATCGCTTGATCAACAACATGAAAATGCTTCCCCTCCCATCAATGAACAGGCTGCGTCAAATTTTTGAAAGGCATGCCATGCCAATTTGGATTTAACAAGATAGCTCTTTAGAGCATTGCTAGCCACATGAAAAACAAAGAAGGGTTCCACTTACGGAACATTAATATTGGATGAAATGAAAGTGTGACAAACTGTTGAATTCGATCAGAGCAATTTGAAACTGGGAGGGTTTGTTGACTACGGCAAAGACAGCACTCACAAAGACCTTGCAGACCCCGCCCTTGTTTACATCTATGTGCCTTTATTCAGTAACTGGGTACAGCCAATCACCAGCAAAGGAACTGCACCAGGAGATGTCCTTGCCAGGCTTGTGCTCGAGGCTGTTCTTGAACTTTTGAAGCAAAATGCAGTGGTCATAGCAGTTGTCAGTGATGGTGCCGGGAGCAACAAGGTCATGTGGCCACAGATATCTGGAAGATGGAAGGCTGCACTGAACAAAGTGAAACATCCCTGCTTTCCTGGGAAGCATCTGCACTTCTTGTGTGATGCACCACACATGATAAAGTGCATGCGCAACCATCTGCACAAGCACAATGTCGCACAGGTAAGCTATAAAAAGGAAGGATTTAGACATGCCCTGCAATTCATTTGCCTGTGTTTTTCTAGGCTGGAAACTGCGAAGTTGCCTATGATCACTACCGCTTGCTCTACAAGGCCGAGGAGAACCAGCAGCTTCGTATTGTGCCAAAGCTGACGCAAGCACACATAGAACCAGACTGCTTGCGCAAGATGAATGTACACCTTGCTGAACAGGTGAGAAAGCACAATTGAAATGACATAAGCAAGCAATGATATCAACAATTCTAGTATTAGTTAACATTATTATTGTTGGGTTTGTTGTGTCGAAACCACAATATGATAATAGGCCCGCACAGTGCAACAGTGCTAGCTTGTCTTACCGTTGTACCCTTATTTGCAGCTTCTCAGCTGTGGAACAGCCATAGGGTTGGAGTTTTACAGGAACCAGGGGCTCCCAGGACTGGAAAACAGCAAAGGCACTGCAGTTTTCACTAAGGAGTTGAACGACTTGTTTGACGTTTTCAATGCAAAGCTGCCAAAAGAAGGAATCAGGCCTGGGTCATCAAAACAAAAGGTGAAATATGCGTGCTGTCTGTGCACAGAATTTGTGGCCGCTTAATAAGACTAATGCACCAGCGTTTTTTTAACATGGCACCATACCTTGTGAAAAACGGCAATGTTTGGTTTTTACCAAGTCAGATATGCAATAAATACAAGAACATCTAAAAGAACAAATAACGGTTCATACTTGTTTCTTTGAAATCACAAAGCATTAAATCATAACCACTTCCCACCTCTTTGAAACCAGACCTTATGTAGAAGATTACGAAACATTTAGTGGATTTCCATTTGCAGCGATGTGATAGCTGCGCCAATTGCGCCAAACTGCGCCAAGAGGTGAAACCTGCTACATCCTGCTACATCTTGGCAAAAATTTCATTATTTGCGCCAAGCATGCGCCAAAACGTAGTTTTTGCGTTCTTTCAGAGAGAGACATCACGGCAAGCGCTCGAAATCCATAGGTTACGTCTGTAATTTCGAGTACTCATCGCAGCAGACAGGAAAGTGGTAGTTGAAGTATTTGCTGGGCGCAAGCCTTCCAAACAGTTGCAACTCGCCCATACTGCGAAACTTACTGCGTTAGTTTCCTATTACTACCAGGCCATTCCGTGAGGTAACAATATTGAGTTCAATAAAATCGTTTCTTACTGTTGTGCTATACAGTCAGTGAAAAGTTATAATGACCTATAGTTTTTCTAGGACGGCTGTCTTAACTGACTGACTGTACTGATTACAGTAATTCAGTACGTGCATGTAGCACCAACCGTTTATTTTTTTTTTGGGTTAATTTGTCGTGCTTTTTGTTCTAGTTAACTTCTAAAATATTTCATGCCGGGAGCATAAGTTTTAAGGCCATACAATGGACAGATTTTACCAACAATACCACGTCCTATACAGTGGCCGTTACTTTGCTGAGAAGGCATGGTGTCCCAGTATTCTGGCATATCTCAGCTGGGCTTCTCGACCTCGGCAACTGTACATGTCAAACGCCTTGTCAAATGTGAATACATACTCCCCCCATCACCATAAATTTTGTCGAGCACACATAAAATAACGGGAACAAATGGCCAGTTACTGAACCCTGTTCCTTATTAACCGCTCATTAAGCAGGACCCTAACTATACTTTACATAAAACACGACGGCAGACACTTCTCCATACAATGAAGGACTAGGTTGTACTAAAAGCACAGATGTAATCATACTTTTTTTTTTAAGTCAATAGAATGAATGAAAATTTTAGACAGCTTGTGCTCCTGCAGTATTGTAACTAAAGCTTCAGGAAAAGCGAGAGTAATTTAAAATACCAAGTGAATTCCTGGGAAGTGTTCGATGGCTTGAGCTGACTTAAAGATGTCTGCAGAAAAGCGAAGAACAGTAACTTAATTTCGTGTTTAGGAGTACTCCAAATTAACATGCATGCATGCTAGCGTAAATGGATTTCCTTTGACATGTGGTGCAACAGCTCCGGCAGGAAACAAATGTCTGCGGCCGAAAATGCGTGGCAAGAAACTGCTCCAAACGGTTGTTGTGCTGCTCCAAAGTGAGATTTTAGTTGCTCCAGGAGCTGCGCCAAAATGGCTTTGGTCAGTCACATCACTGCATTTGTTATCTAAATATTAAATTTAAACATGAAATACGCAGTTCAATGGACCTAGAGAGTGCTGTCATTTTTCACAAACATTAGCTCTATATTGAATGCATGCATTTTAAAAAAAATTTCTGATAACTCTGACGTGCTGAAATACGGAAGGTAGAAGTTAGAGAGAAAGAGAATAAACAAAAAAAAGAAGGCAATTCTGACCATGTCACCATGACGTGCTTTCATTCCTCAGGACTTGACAGAATGCAAGACTAGCCAAAGCAAAGGAGGCTTTGGCCCACTACGCAAGGCGGTTATGTGCAAGCACTTCAAGCCGAGACTCTACCTGCAGCAGAAGGGTCAGATTAACATTTGGCACATGTAATACTTGCACCAATTGACAAAGCTGAGGAAAGCACTTAAGAAAAGGAGCAATGCTGTGTCCCAACATCCTTTGATATGATACAAGAACACTGTTGCATTCATGCTCAGTAGTCAAGAGACCACCTGGAACATGAAAAATTCTTCACACTTTGGGGAGGCTGCGGCCCTATATACATAAAATGGCTACTGCAAAAAGTGTGTTCACTGGCAGAACTGTGTGCACTTCTATGGCAACGCAGCAAAAGCGAAGGCTAACAGTGGCCCCGCTAGCAGGATGTCATTCATAATTAGTTGCATGTAAGGTACCCTTCTGTAGTCGCATAACACATTTTGCTGCACTCTTTAGCGCGCTAAAGGACAAGGACGAAAAGCGACGTGGACACAAGCACTTGTGTCCGCGTCGCTTTTCGTCCTTGTCCTTTAGCGCGCTGAAGAAGTGAAACATGAATTACCAACATGCCCAAACATACATTCTTTCAAGTTACATTTTGTTAATTTTGTCTACCTATAGTTTTTTGTATTCTGTGACAGAATTTTGTTGCCTTGTGTTCACTGCTCTACATTTTTCCCTAGATTAAGTAACGTGTTCACCAGTGCACATTTTACCAGGGGAACTTCTATTTGTTTGTTGTACTGATAATAATGTAATTTCATATGCATTAGTGCGTTGCTTGCTTCTACTTTATTGCCTGTATTGAATTAGTGTAGCAACCAATGCTTGTGTTGTCTTGCATATAAAGCATTTGCAAGTGTTTTTGTACATCTCCATCTCCCCTTATGCAAAGGTTACAGGGGCCTGGAATAAACTTGTTCCACATGGAAACAGCAGTGCGACTGACTCACTTATGATAAGGAGACCGGTTTAGTGCTGGCCCATCATAGCACTGATCCTTGCAATGTAATGTTTTTCATAGGCTTGCTGTAATTAGCATAGTATGCAAGAAATATGTTATACAAATCGGCGCATCACATTTGCAACTGCTGGGATAAAGTTGACTGCTGGGGTGCTTCCAATTTTAAACTATATGCCCTAATTTTGAGTGGTAGCTCCACATGATTTCTTTGATAGCTACATTTTCTTTCTGACTAAAAGTGTGTCTCTTTTATCAATTTATCTTAAATTATTGTCAGTAAAAAAGTACATTAGATGCTGCATGCCTTTCGGTATACTGTACACTAAATGCTTACAACTAATCTTGCAAGTAAACTTTTCGCCTTTACAGTCTCAACCACATCCATGTATCTTTTGAACAAGGTATCAGCTAGATCCCAATAAGGTATCTTACTTTTTGTTCTCATGCAGTGAAGGCAATGCTCGCCTTCAACAAAATCACAACAAAAACACTTAAAAAAAAAAGGGAAAGTGATATTGAAGGAGAAAGAACAATCAGTCGGACCCAAGCAAGCTGGCGTGCTATTAGGAGTCAACTTTAATGATATCACTCAGTACTGACGTCTTTTTTTTTTTTTTTTTTTGCGACGGTGAAACCTTTGAACTTCTGCATTGAGCTCTTTCACGCTTTCTTTTACATTCTAACAAACGGCTACTCTGTAAAGGTAAGAAGTGCAGCTACCAGGTATCACGTCGCATATTTACTGATACCCAAGAGAAAAGCAGCAGTGGCTTCGGGTTAGAAATAACCAGGTTCACTTGACATGAAACAGTGTCTCCGATAGTAAGCACAATTGGCCATGCCTTTTACCCTCGCTTAGGCTGTAACGAAGTGCCATCAGAAGCAGTGCAAGTGGCACTTCAAAAGGACAGACTGATGGGCTAGTTGGTGTATACGTGGAACATAATGCATGGCTGCGCTAAAAAACACGGACAAGGAAGAGATGTATACACAGGACGGGCGCTCTTCCTTGACCGTGTTTTTTAGCGCAGCCATGCATTATGTCTAGCTCAAACGAAAGTGTTACTGTAGTTGGTTTAATTCAGAACGGTAGCGCAAAGGCTCATACGGCCGGCAACAGATGGTCCCGTCTTGATCTGTCGCCGTCCGTGTGATTGTCTGCGCTACTGTTCTGTAAAATAGTACTTGTAGGAAAATGCATACAACAGGCGTCTAGTCAGTTCGTTTCGATCGAGCACGGTCGCAGCCTTGCAAAAGTCTGAAGGAAGCACAATGCAGTCCTGTCATCTTTCTAGGAAACTGAGCTCGTAAATTTCTTCCAGCGCAACGTACGCGCACACAATGTTTAACAGTGATACGCATGTAGCACTCTGGCTGCACGTGGCGATTCTAGTGGAAACAAAGCAAAAAGAAAAAGTGTTTTTTTTTTCTTTTTTAGAGGCCTCTGTTCCTGGTGTCAGCCCAACTTCTAGCGCCAAGAACGGTGTATTTAATGCAAGACCACACTCAGCAACAACAAACAGGCTCTCCTTTTTTTGGCAACAAGACCAAATTAAGCGGAGCAATATATATTACACTTACCGAAACTGCTTCGATTCCTCTGGATCAACTTTGCCAGCGCCTGAGGCGCTGACTCTGCGTCCCCGTTGCATACGCCTTACCGCTAGCTATTCTGCCGAAATGTGAACATCGTGGGCTCTTCAAATGAATTTCGTGACCTCCGGACTTCGCTGCACCGTCCATTACGCTATGCAGTCGGCAAAACTGAGCGGCGACGGATGCTGTGCAACGAAAAAAAAAAAAAAAGACGTTCACCGCACGAACACGCCGCTGCTAGACATGTTACTTCTGGCGCAATAATACAAACATGAAAAATGACAGAGGATCAAGAGACAGAGGAGCTCCTCTTTCATGTCTCCAGCATTGCGTCAGAGTAACATGTTCAGCAAACTCAGGCACGAACTCGCCCAAAATCAAGTTCTAAAGTCTCTAGGCGCTGCCATGTTGTTTGGCAGATAGCGGCGGCGCTCACGGCTCTGCTCAACGCAAAACACAAAATAATGCGTTTATTAGTTAGTTTTCTTGTCAACAGATGGCGCGACAATCGGCTCACTCCCGCTCTTTCGGCCAATGGCGTGTTCGGATTTTGATACATGGAGCCTATGGGGAGTTTCGCAACTCGTATGATTGAATAACTCTGAGTTTACCTAATGTAGGCAAATGAACTTTCAACCCGGTTATCATCCCTCACTTCTTTCTGTTGTCTCTCTATGAATCTCTCTGCACCTCTCTCTACGCCACATTTCATAGAAATGCTGCGCACATTTCATGTACGTCTTCAACCCTCTATTGCATGGCGTCCCATATTTGGCACATACCGATTAACATTTTTTATAGCGGGCGCAAGAGGACCAGTGGAGAATATGACACAGTTAGAGTAATCCTTATAGTTACGCGCACTAAATATAAAAAAAAGCGCTGCCATCCCTAGAGTAGTATGAAATCTAGACATGAAATAGATTGCACGGTGCACGTGCAAGCTCGGATCACGAACGACAGTGACTGCTATATTTTTCTTGCAACCATTTTCTCGTTGCAGAAGCAAGAAAAAATTATTTTGGCATATCTCGTGGCTTTGAAAATTCATGCTCATTAAGGCTCTTCTCAATTCCGTTTTCCACTACGGTATATAGTCGGAAATCGGTATGTGCCATATTTGGCACAGTATGCATGTGAGTGATGAAATGTGCAATATGATGCCATCTATGTTTTGTTGCGCAGTGCAAATACAAACGAAAAGAAATCATCTGAGATCATGCAGCACAGCTTGTTTTTGCCAGATTTCAGTTGTGGCGGTAGATTTTGAGATGCTTCACGAAATATCGAGTGCACCAGTACGTGGCAATTTTTTGTTACATTATTGGCGTGGGTGCACGAAAAAAATTATGTGAAGTCTAACCAGTGCACGGCGATATTTAGCTTTTACGATCTGTCGGCAACTGACGCTCACAACCACAAGTCAGCGGTTGGAAATTCGGGCAGCAAAGTACTGCAAGGCGGCACCATGCGCAGAGCCAAACGTGTAAGCGGCCATCTTGCACGTAGATGTCGGCAGTCAGATGCACTAACCAAAATGTTAAATTATGCCTGAACACAGGAAGCAATTGCTTTGCTTTATTCCACAAATCAAGCTAAAAAGACCGCAATCAGCGAGATTTTGTTTTTCAGCCATGGCAGCAAGTTTGCTCGCCCACGTGCATAGTGTGCCATATTTGGCACAAACCTTTATTTTCATTAATACAGTCACAATAAATCTGAAAATTTTTGTACATGTTATTCTTCATGTAGTTAATGATAAAAAATGATCAAATAATTTTTCTATTGATTTTGTCATAGTTCATGCAATAGAGGGTTAAAATCTTCAGTAATAATAAGCAGCGAAAAAAACAGGAACACAACCACATTATGTCTATAGCATTCTGACAGTGGTGTTATGCGAACCAGCAGTGAAAGCATATTGATCGCTCGATAAGAAGAAAAACGAAGAACAATTGATAAGGGCTCTGGGCAGATGCACAAGGCTTCCCGTCACAAAGATTCGCCCTATAGAGAACAGTTGAGACCACTTAAAATAATTATACGAGCCTCACTGTAAGTATTGCATCGACTTGAAGCGTCACCTTTAGGGGAAAAATAATAAGTGATTATATCAAAATATCGTGCAGTTTCATCAGTCTCAACAGCGCCAGTTGAGCTTCGAAAGTTGAGTATTGACTATATGAAAGACCTTGAAGGCTCAAACACATATCATTCCCTACACTGTTGAAAATCTGGACCCCTGTTTACGTAAGAAGCTGAAGGTAAAGTGTCGCCGAATACTTTTCCTTTTCCAAATTATTACAATTTCCTTAAACGGAGTCTCCTTGAAAATCTTGTACGTGATGTCTCTTAAAGACGTTATACGTAATGTCTCCTCGGAACGTTATACATAATGTCTCCTAGAAACGTTGTACATAATGTCTCCTAGGAATGTTATACGTAATGTTTCCTAAAACGTTGTACGTAATGTCTCGTAGAAACGTACGTAATGTCTCCGTATGAATGCCTTACGTAACGTTGCCTAGAAATGTTGTACGTAATGTCACCCGAGAAATGCTGTATGCAATGCTCCTTGGAAATTTCGCATGTAATGAGGAACATGATATGCGCCACACAGTGATTTTGTTGCGTAACAGTCACCAATGCACACAACTTGACACCACACTGTGCCTAAAAAGTAGTAATAATGAGTGCTGTGTGGTGAAGAAAGTAACGGTGCCTTACATGCAGCTACCGCAATGGTCATTGACTCATGCCAGCAGCAGCTGCTACTTAGCTACGAAGTTGTTGGAGAGTGGATAAGCACATTACGTAGTGATTGCGACAAAAATTTACATGGATGCTTAAAAAAACAGTCACGAGGAAAGACATACATGTACACACTGCCCCTGTTGACACGTATGTCGGGCTACAAGTGAGATTGTATTTTGTCGGTTACTTCATTGACAACTCAAGTGTCCTGGCACCACATAAAAATTGTATGTAGTTTGGCTTTATGAAGCCGAGGGTCTGACAAAATCTCATCTGGTCAGGATGGAACTGGTGCAAATATAGTTGGACGCCAATCATAAATAGCCTGGTAATACAAGAACACATATTGCTGTTCAGCCATAACAAATAAATTGGCAGGCCAAATATCATGACACTTTTAGCCTCATATACGTTTCAACAGGGGCTATGTGTGCATGTATGTCTGTCCTGATGATTTTGTTAAACATCCAGTGGAAATTTTTGTCGCCATCACTGCATAATATATCTATCCTCTCTCTAACAACTTCTTAGAAGCAAAGTAGAAGCTGCCGCTGGCATCAGTCAATAACCATTGCGGTAGCTACAAGTAAAGCCCCATGACTTTCTTCACCACACAACACCTATAATACAGCTTTTTAAGCACAGTGTGGTGTCATATTGTAAAGCAACAAAATGCACTATTTGGCGCATATATTCCTCAGCAAATGTTATAGCATTCACTGTGGTTCCTACAATGTGCGCGACAGCGGAGAGCTGTGGCAGGAAGCATGCATACATACAACTTCTTGCCAAGTAAACAGTGAACATCCAGCTGCTCTGAACGTACAAAGATGGGGTTTATTCTGCCAAACTGTACAAATATACCGTTCGCACCCTGGCTCATCTGGAAAGAGAAGAAACGAAAAAGATCGGGACAACTGAACCAAAAGACAGAAGGCAATCTGTGTCATAATTGAATTTTGCATCTACCTTGCAAAATCAAACGACCCACAAGGCAGCATGTTTTGAGTTTTGATGCATGCACAGCATGCTCTAACTCATAAAAGAAGACAGGGCATGTGTTCCTAAAGCTCTTGCACCAGTGAATAAATGTAGTCTTCACAGAAAAAAAAAAGACAAATGACTTCTGCGCAGACGACATTCCAGCCACGAAGTGCTGGGCACTGTTGCGGAGATAATACCTCGGTGTGCTTGGATAGTATGTTGGCATGCATGGGCAACATCTCAGCAACAGAACCCAAAGCTACGTGGCACTAGCATCAATCAAACTGTTCCAGGACACGCTGCGGAGCGTTCGTGTTAAGCTTGCTCACGATTGTACAGGCATCTAACTACACGGCATAAGTGAGAGTGCACTTTACATTCTGTGGTACCTTTGAAGTACTTCCGAAACCATATGACTTATTAAAATGAGGCTGAGAAAGAAAGAAAACAGAATGAATGGCCGAAAAAAACCAAATAATGTAGGGCCACACTAGCCCTAGCTACGGAACATAAAATGAAGGCCTAAATGCTGCCATTACACAGTAACACTCAGGCTCCTAGCAAAGTTTTTGCAGAATGCTAATGAAGACAATGGTGCTTAATGATTGGAAGCTCTTGTTTCCCATATATCCTAAAAAAACACACAAAATCATTTGTCAAATCTGAAACCCTACTTAAGAGTGACTCTACAAAATAATACTCCACCTCAGAACAGAGAAAACTGAAGCTGATCTCTTATGTATTCATCCTTGGCACTCTTTTGTCTAGATTCGCACAAAACATCGCACAGTATATAGAGGCCCTTGGCAATAAGATCTGATGTTACTGAGTATCTTTTTTTTTCCTAAATTTTATCACTAATGCTAGGTATTTAATTTATGTAGTTCATAATTACAACTAAACTGAGGCTTTAATTGCCCACCAACAAAGCAAGGTACTCTCCCGAAAGTTAACCTTCGCAGAAAAAAGCAAACTTTTCCCACTTTTTCTGTACATCTCAACAATATAGGTAGAACCAATGCAGCGATAGAGCTCAGTAATGAAAAATTATTTAAACAGTCAAAATGTTACCAACAGCATATATTTAAGACATGGCAACTAGTGAAGCTTGCAATCGTGCACTAAAAAGAACAAACATCCACAGAAGCTCAGACGCCCCTGGCTTTAAACACTGTGCTTCTCAGGATCAGGGAGCTTGCATTATGCATATTTCAGTAGAAAAGTTTTTGAAGTGCTTCATAAAGAATGGAACTCTGTACAGTGAAAAAAGTTAGTCGGACAGCTTGATGGGGAAAAAAACGTTTTCACTTGTTTCAATAGTTTTGATCATCCTACTTTCACTGAGGAAGGACTAAAAAATATATGATAAAAAAGCAAATGAAAAAGGCATCTCAATGAGAAACAGTGACAAAAAAAATCATGTTCGATTGAGTGATTTTTTGTCTGTCTTTGAGTGGCTGTCCCACATGAAAGTGCAGTCGGCTGCAGCCATTAACAGGACATAGCTTCAGGCATGCTTTCACCCACTTCTCTTTACTGTTGAAGCTATTGAAAAATTTAGTGTATTTCTTGCCACCATTCTGGAAAAAATTTTTCGCTCTATGTATTGGGCTTCATTCTGAGGGCAACACATACCACATCTAAGTTATGTTTCAAATTTGTTGTCTAGGGGTTTGCGTACTGAATGCAGGAAAAAAAGTGACTTTTTTCTCCAAAAGGAGCAGTCACACACTTTTAAAGGGGCTGTGTAAAGAGAACCATTGAAGCACGATGAATTTGACTGCAGTGACAACTACACCACAGGGGCCTGCGAGGCTGTAAACATGCTTACGAACTCAATGCCATGGGGGGCGATTTCATTAGCAGTGTTAGTGAGTTCCCGGGCTTGTTGGAAAAGAAGCTGGCTTCATTCAAAGGTGACAAGAGAGCGACAGGATTGGTTCAAGTGACCACTGAGGCAACTTGTAAACAGCAGAAAGCATGCGACGTCCAAAAAGTGCGAGATTTCCATCGTAGAGGCTGTAATAAGTCCAAAGCCTTGGTTCTTTATTTGAGCTCAAGTGTGTAAATGGTGAGTGCCCTTCTGAAAACATTTCTTTTGGGTACAAGTCACATCACGCTGATCCAACCGGCCACATTTTAGGTGACCCAGAACAACAGCATGAAGTGTACCCAACTGTGCGACTGTTTGAGCAATATGACAAGCACTTGCTATTACATACTGTCTCCTGTGTTGGATCTCCTCATAATATAGGTGCAATAAGTCCCTCGAATGGGTGAGTAAAACAGTAAATAGTGCACATTTAGACTGAGACGAAGAAAGCAACACGGCACCAGTGCTAACTATAACAAATGTTTATTTGAAACTGTAGAAAAATACATATGGACAGAAATAGGTGAAGTGAGTGCGCATGTCACACAGGTATGACAGCAAACTATCTGAAATCGGCACAAAGGAATGAAAGTTCCTTTTCGCACAAACTAACAGATAGTGTACAAACACACCGTGTGCACAATGTTCAATCAATTAGGGCTTGAATTATCTCGGGACTAACTTTTTTTAATTCTTGACAATCCTGTCAAATTCCTCAAATTCATGTTGACCCCCACATGAGACGAATAGCACGGCTAGAGCCCTGCCTTTGTGTTTTCCTCATTGCCGCAGTGCTATCTAAAATGATCCTTAAGTTATATAGTTGAGTGGCCACTGTAGAACTTTCCACAACTCAACGAGATCAGATACACTGGGTGATCAGGACATCTCATGAACTTAGATCTATGTTTCTTTCAGCACATCACTGGTGGCTTCTTCCCAAGCACACTAATTTTGCGAAGGCTGAGAAGTCCTTGAGGGGCACTAAACACAACAGATACGTCAAAGCAACCAGCAATTTTCATGAGATTATGAGCAATCTCATGCATGTAGCCACTACATTACGTTTCCTGCCAGTGCGCTTGATGGTGCGCGCGCACTGATAGGATGATTTGTGAAGTGAACTTCTTGCCACTCGTTACTTGAAATCATTACTTGAAAGACGTGATGCAAAGTTAGAAACGAGAAGAAACAAGCAGAGACAGAAAGAACGCCAAACAATAAATCTAGCACAGCAAGAAGCAAAAGCAATAAAGCGCACGTCTTTCAAGTAACGATACACCAACTGGCCCAACAAAATGAACTATTAAGCTTCATTTCTTCTACAGTGGGCCCTTTCCAGTCTGTTTCACCTTCTACTCAGGCTGAGGACTACGCACGCTTGATCACTTTTGCTTCTTGCCGTGCTAGGTTTTTGGTTGGCGTTCTTTCTGTCTCTTCTTGTTTCTTCTCATTTCTAACTTTGCGTCACATCTTTCAAGTAACTTTCCCTGCTATTTTAAATAAATATTTATGTATACGAGCGCCATAGCCGAGCAGGTTGCCATAGCTTTAGCGATGACGGACCCCTCGCACACCAGCGTTTTCACAGACTCCCGCGCCGCCATTCGGGCTTACGAAACCGGCAATATCGCGCGTGAAGCAGCCCACATTTTATAAACACGCAAGCACACGGGCTCGCACTACCTCTCTTGGTTCCCTGCACACATGGGAAAAGACATCCACTCAAGGCAACCCAACCTCAACGAAATGGCTCATGACCGAGCGCGAGAACTGACCCGCCGCGACGATCAATCAGCCACCGGAGAGTTGGGCCCAGACATACAGTTCAACGACCCCTTACTAACCTATCACGAAATCACATCTCACTAACTCGGACATCACTCCACAATGCCCAGATTGTGCAGAAGTTAACTGTACACTCTCGCACATGCTCTGGCAATGTCCCGCGTTACCTCAGGGGCCTCTCACCAGTGAGTCCGACTGGGAAGAGGCACTCAGGAGCTCTGAGCTCCACCACCAACTAAAGGCAGTCCAGAGGGCCCAAGAACTGGCGGAACGCCTCCACGTTCCCGCCCCGACTCGGGCGTCGCCTACGGTAGCGGCTGCAAGGGTGTCCCTCATGGATCGCCCGGCAGCTTAAGCTCCACAGGCCCTTTAAATAAAGTTCTTGACTGACCGACCGACCGACCGACCGACCGACCGACCGACCGACCGACCGACCGACCGACCGACCGACCGACCGACCGACCGACCGACCGACTGACTGACTGACTGACTGACTGACTGTATACAGCTTGCGTCATGCTGCTGACTCCATCATCGTCTAAGTGTGCCCTGTTTCCCTCACATTATGTAGCAACAAGCCAAGAACTACCTTCTCGACTTCACTTCTAGATTGGTCAAAAATGGCTGAACTGTCCATTTGTAGACATGGAAACAAATACCTACCATTTAATATGGGCTTGTCCAGACCTAAGGAAGAATGCTTCGATCTTTCACAGCAAGCTGTCCACTGCTTCAGTCACTTGAATGGTCAGTTGTCTGCGCTGGGTACATGCACAAAAAACATTCCATCAGCTTCTGCAGAATAGAGGCCTTACAGTACGCAAGTAGTACATGCAAACATGATAGCTAAACACAAGTATATTGTAGCGGATTAAGAGAGAGGAAGCACAAAAACTGGTTTATTATGGGCGAACTTGTGCCCTGAAAACTAGATGCAAAAATAATGGAGTCCACTAGAGCGTTCCAAACAAAAACTGTTCTTCGGCCTACGCGCGTCTTCTTCTTCCTTTTTCTCGCAGGCCCAAAAACCACTGACACGCGCTCGTGCACGAGAGGCGTGAGTTGCGCTGCGAGAAGAGCGAGCAGGCGCGAGACTTTGGACGTTGACCCAGCTGCTCACTGGCCTTCATGATATTGAAAGCTTAGTATTCAGTCTCTGCGAGTGGTCAATCTCTGCGGCATTAGTCCCCCTTCGAAATACGCATCGTCCCGATGCGCGATGAACGGAAGTTAACAAGCCGGGAGCGTTTTCACTGTCTCTCGTAATAGGGTTACGTGTACGATCTCCGGAGTGTTTCGCCGCCTTGAGCACTCGTGTCCATCGGCGATGACTTCGTAGTTTAAGTCACTAATTCGTCGGAGAACCTTATATGGACCAAAGTACCGACGAAGGAGCTTTTCGGATAGACCGCGGCGTCGTATTGGTGTCCATATCTACACTCGGTCGCCTGGATGGTACTGAACCTCTCTGTGGCGCAGGTTGTAGTAGCTTGCGTCCTTGCGTTGTTGCTGACGTATTCGGTGTCGTGCCAACTGGCGTGCTTCTTCAGCCCTTTGCAGGAAGTCATCGATTTCAGATGGCTCGCAGTTGTCGTTGTCTACTGGCAACATGGCGTCGAGTGTCGTAGTGACAGTGCGGCCGTAGACCAGCTGGAATGGTGTGACGCGGGTGGTCTCCTGCATGGCTGTATTGTAGGCGAAGGTTGCATATGGCAATATTTCGTCCCACCATTTATGCTCAATGTCAACGTACATCGACAGCATGTCAGCAATGGTGCGGTTTAGACGTTCCGTCAACCCGTTCGTTTGGGGATGGTATGCAGTGGTCTTCCTATGACTGCTGTTAGTCATTGTCATTACAGACTGCATCAAATCGGATGTGAACGCTGCTCCTCGATCGGTAATCACGACGGTTGGGGCACCATGTCGAAGAACTATGTTCTGGACGAAAAACTTCGCCACTTCCGTTGCCGTTCCTTGCTCAAGGCAGCCGGTTTCAGCATATCGTGTCAAATAGTCAGTCGCAACTATGATCCTCCTTTTTCCTGATGCCGACATGGGAAACGGTCCGAGGAGGTCCATTCCAACCTGTTGAAATGGAGTCATAGGCGGGTCTATGGGCTGGAGAATGCCGGCCGTCTTGAGGGGTGGTGCTTTGCGCCTTTGACATTCGCGACATGTCTTCACGTAATGCTGCACGGACGGTAGCAACTTGGGCCAGTAATATTTTTGGTGAATTCTGGCGAACGTTCGGCTGACGCCCAAATGACCCGCAGACGGTTCATCATGACAGGCTGCTAAGATTTCAGGCCTCATGGCTGACGGTACAACGAGTAGGAACTTCTCCTTGTTGTGCTCAAAGTTCCTCTTGTAGAGTGCATTAGCTCGGAGGCAGAATGAGGATAATCCTCTCTTAAACACACGAGGAACTTGTACGTCATACCCTTCGAGATACTTTATCAGTGGAAGCAGTTCCATGTCAGCCCGTTGATGCTCAGCGATTTCCGAGGTTTCCATCACACAAAGGATTGCGAAGTCCTCGTCTTCTGGAAGAGTAGAGTCGACTGGCGAGCGTGATAAGCAGTCAGCGTCGTTATGTTTTCTGCCAGACCTATATACAACGGTAATGTCGTATTCTTGGAGCCTGAGACTCCATCTCGCAAGTCGTCCCGACGGGTCTTTTAAGCTCGCCAGCCAGCAGAGTGAGTGGTGATCGCTGACGGCACGGAACGGCCTGCCGTATAGGTATGGCCTGAACTTACTGATCGCCCATATGACTGCCAAACACTCCTTCTCTGTCGCAGAATAGTTTCTTTCAGCTTTTGAGAGGGTGCGGCTAGCATATGCTATCACTTTCTCTTCTCCATTTTGCCATTGAACCAGGACCGCGCCTAAGCCAAGATTGCTGGCATCTGTATGGACTTCCGTGTCGGCGGTCTCGTCGAAGTGGGCGAGGATAGGTGGGGCTTGCAAACGCTTCTTTAGTTCGTTGAAAGCACTCTCTTGTTCGGTGTGCCAAATGAATGGTACGTCCTCTTTCGTGAGTCTTGTTAGAGGTTCGGCAATTTTTGAGAAATTTTCTACAAGCCGCCTATAGTAGGCGCATAAACCCAAAAATCTACGAACCTCCTTCTTGTCTCTCGGCTTGGGAAATAGTCCGACAGCCACAGTCTTGTCGGGGTCCGGGCCAACTCCTTCAGCGCTGATTACATGCCCCAGGAAACGAAGCTTTTCGAATCCAAACTGGCACTTTTCCGGTTTAATCGTCAAGCCGGCCGACTGGATAGCCTGAAGTACCAACCGTAGTCTCTCTACGTGCTGGTCAAACGTTGCTGAAAATACCACAACGTCGTCCAGGTATACTAAGCAGGACTGCCATTTGAGGCCCGAGAGGACGCTATCCATCATGCGCTGGAATGTTGCTGGCGCACAACAGAGACCGAATGGAAGTGCTTTAAACTCATATATACCGTCTGGGGTGACGAAAGCCGTCTTTTCCCGGTCTCTTTCGTCCACCTCAATTTGCCAATACCCGCTTTTTAAATCTAGTGAAGAGAAATATTTTGCGTGCCGTAGCCGATCCAATGTGTCATCGATACGTGGCAGGGGGGTATACATCACGCTTGGTCACACTGTTCAGTTTTCGGTAATCAACGCAGAATCTCAACGTGTTGTCCTTTTTCCTGACAAGAACTACTGGCGATGCCCACGGGCTGTTGGATGGCTGAATGACATCGTCCTCCAGCATCTCTTTCACTTGACCCTTTATGATCTCTCGTTCCTTCGGTGATACTCTGTATGGATGTTGGTATACCGGCCTTGTTGCTTCGTCTGTTATTATGCGATGTTTAACAACCTGGGTCCGCCGCACTTTTGACGACGTAGAGAAACATCCGGCGAAATCTCTTATGAGGTCTTGTATTATTTTCTTCTCGGCTGTCGATAGATTTCGGCTGATTGCAACTGTTGCCGCGACATCGTGCGCTGGTTCCGAAGCGGGTGGCCCTGACGCCAGGCCGCATAAGTCTGTCACTGCTGCAAAACTGTGCAGGAAGGCGATAGCAGTGTTTTTTGCAACATGCTGAATTTCATTTCCAAAATTTGTGAGTAATACACCGGCACACCCACCACGTAATTGAATAATGCCTCGGGCGATACAAATGCCTTTCTTCAGCAGTAGCTCGATGTTTGCATCCGCTATACCTTCAGAATCAACGAATGCTTCATTTCTTACGCTGACCAGCACGCTGCATCGCGGTGGCACGGTAACATCACCGTCTATAACGCGTAATGCAGTACACTCTGGCTCCTTTGTGTCTATGGCCAGTTTCGTTGAAAAGGAAACACTAGAATTCTCCAGGTTGATTATGGCTCCGTTTGCTCGCAGGAAATCCATCCCGAGTATTACGTCCCTCGAACATTCCCGAAGTACGACGAAGTCAGCGACGTAAATAGCGCCTTGAATTCCGACTCTTGCGGTACATCTTCCCAGAGGTGTAATGAGATGGCCCCCAGCCGTACGTGTTTGTGGTCCACTCCAAGCCGTCAAAACTTTCTTTAAATCCTTTGCGATAGCATAACTGACAACCGAATAATCTGCACCCGTGTCGACTAAAACGATCAAGTCACATCCGTCTACGGTAACGCGTAAGTCTGAAGAAATTTTGTCTTTACTTATCTTGGTGGTCGTATTCTGCTCGTTGCTGCTGCACTGGGGCCTTGACGGAGGATCTTCACTTTGTCGGACATCAGCGGCCTTGCCTCCCCAGGTCGCTGGCTTCAGTTTTCCTGACTGGGACTCATTGAACGACGGCTTCTTGAGGTTGGAGATGGAGATGGTGAATTTGATCGCTGAGGGCTTGGAGATCGATAGCGAGCAGGCGCTGGTGATCTCGGTTGATGCTGGAAACTAGTAGTTGGAAACTGATGCCTTGATAAGTAGTCTTCTATTTCGACAGGTCTTTCGCCATTTCGGGGGCATGGCGCATTTACAGAGAACCCACGTAGACCGACTCTCCGATATGGGCAGAATCTGTAAAGGTGTCCAGCTTCGCCGCAGTGAAAACAGAGCGGCGTACTGTCGGGTGTGCGCCACACGTCGCTTTTTCGTGGCCTCGGATCGCCTAGGAAGGGTGAGCCACGCGAAGCCGGTGAGTGGCCGCCGGGGGGCTGTAAACGAAGCATTGTGCAGGGCGGGCTGGCGTAAAGCATCGGCGTAAGTTGGCACAGGACGTTCCTGCAATGGTTGTTCGCGCCGAACAGGTCGCACCTCGGGTTCCGCTTGTAGAATGGCGTGACGAACTTCATCTCGAACCACGCTGGCGAGGGATGAAACCGTTGGCGTGACTTGCGGTTGCAGTAGCTTCCGGAGCTCTTCCTTTACAATAGATCGCACCATTTCCCTGAGCACTTCGCTGTTGCTTCCCAGGCTTGCTGAAAGGACATCTGCAGGAACACTACTGGCATCATGGTTGTAGTGACGGGAGCGCTGCTGCAATGCCCGCTCTATGGTGGTGGCTTCGGTGCGGAATTCAGCAACTGTACGAGGTGGGTTGCGAACCAACCCTGCAAATAAGTCCTGTTTGACTCCTCGCATCAGGTGGCGCAGTTTTTTCTCTTCGCTCATGCTAGGGTCGGCGCGTCTGAAAAGGCGGGACATGTCCTCGATGTACATGCCAACGCTCTCGTTCGTGCGCTGATTCCTGGACTGGAGAGCATTCTCCGCCTTCTCCCGACGATCGGTGCTAGCATACGTGGCGACCAAATGACGTCGGAACTCTTGCCATGTCGGTATCACCGCTTCGTGGTTTTCATACCACGTCCTCGCCGCATCCTCCAATGCAAAGTACACGCGGCGCAGTTTCCTTGCCTCGTCCCAGCCGTTTATGTTCGCAACCCGCTCGAAGTGTTCCAACCAGTCCTCCACATCTTCGAACGTGTCTCCATGGAAGGGCTCAGGCATGCACGGTGGGGACAGGATAAGTTCAGATGATGTCACTGGGCTCGCCATCATCCCGTAGCTGGTTGTGATGTGGCCTGTGTTGCCGGAGCAGTAGGAAGCGGTCCGAACTCAGGCGGGTCTCCTCGGAGGCGGCGGCTTGAACGCTGGTGTACTGGAGTCAGTTCGCCAGGTTCCAATCGCTGAGGATCAGGGCTCCGCTCTCTTGCGCCAAGGGGACTTCCAATCATACCCCGCACCTCCACCAGAATGTAGCGGATTAAGAGAGAGGAAGCACAAGAACTGGTTTATTATGGGCGAACTTGTGCCCTGAAAACTAGATGCAAAAATAATGGAGTCCACTAGAGCGTTCCAAACAAAACTGTTCTTCGGCCTACGCACGTCTTCTTCTTCCTTTTTCTCGCAGGCCCAAAAACCACTGACACGCGCTCGTGCACGAGAGGCATGAGTTGCGCTGCGAGAAGAGCGAGCAGGTGCGAGACTTTGGACGCTGACCCAGCGGCTCGCTGGCCTTCATGATATTGAAAGCTTAGTATTCAGTCTCTGCGAGTGGTCAATCTCTGCGGCAATATCTTATCAGCATTTAATGAGCTGCACAATTGCTCACAGTAGTCTTTATGCAGGAGATTTGTACGATGGAGTAAACTCAGCTTCGAAAATTCGTGTCAGCACCCGTAGCTTGGCAAGCTCACTCACGAACCGGCACACTCAAGTTCACTCGGACAGTGACTCCAGGTGAGTAACACTTTGGCGAATGTGACTTTGAGTGATGTTGACAAAAATCTAATTTAATCTTAGCGTTAGTGGGCTATAAGCGCAGTATAAATTTTTAAGTGAGTTTGAGTGAGCACCACATGGTCCTATCTATTCATCTATCAGCACT